>JADDOH010023166.1:0-72903 GCA_016648135.1 Agrypnia vestita | reverse complement strand
CATACTTTGATTAAATAAAAATATTATAATAAAAAAAAATCGGCTTTATGTTCCTCCCATACTAAACGCCAATTTCATATGTAAGGACCTAATATTTATTATTATTTGTATTGAAAATGTAATATTCTATTTTTTTTTAAAAACATTACAGGGATAATATTTTTTATGTTCTATAATTATTAAATAATTTTAAATACTGGAAAAACAATAAATAATATCATTAACGTCACCGTTTTGATATTATTCATTCAAATGGCACATAACAATGGAGTTCTTAAAAATCTAATATGTTTGTGTTTTAGTGAACAAATCAATATTTATTTATATTAAATTATATTATTGTCTTTAAGGGGGGTAAACATAGTCCTGATATATTTTGTTTTATTTGTGATATTTTTATAATGCCTAAGCAACAATCAAGCTTGGTGATTAAGATAATACATGGGCTCTATACACGGTTTGAAAAACTTTTGTTGAATAAATGAGTTAGTGAACAAATAGTAAGAAAAACTATGCCTTTTGTCATTTCTATGGTATAGAAGGAACTAAAAAACTATGATAATAACTCATAACATCAAAGGTTTCAATTTTAAGAATAAGAATACTATTTTGTACCCAAATTTATCATTCACTATAAGATCAATTTCGTATGGGTTTGAAATCTCAATACATACAAGGGTACGCTACGATGTGTCACTAGAAAGTGACCCGGAAACTTACAAATCGGATTTCAATTGGCCACAAGATTTCAATCAAAGCAAAATATGTATTAAAAGATTCAGGCCTTTTGGAGGATGCTGCACAAATTTTGGGATGGAGACTTCATGCCAAACACCTTTTAGAATCAGAACAACAACCTTGGAAGATTTCATATCGTTCTTTTCCAAAAAGGATTTTTAGTATATTTTTATAACACTCCTGGTATAATTTTGATGTTATGAGTAGAGAAATATAGATGTGTGTCTTGGAGGCTATTTTTGATTAATTTAAACGAAGTTCTATTGCATTATGACAATAAACATACCCACTCTTTACATTCAAAAGAAAATTATGTTAACCTGGTTAACGTGAATCGGAGATTTAAAAACTGAAAAAATATTTGAAGAAATAATAACTACAGTCGAACTCGGTTATAACGAGCTCGGATATAAGGAGATCCCGGCTATAATGAGAAAACCTGAGAATTCGTTTTGATTTGCGCATAGTCCCATACAATCGGTCTCGGCTATAAGGAGCGCGATTCCCGGATATACGGAGCAAATTTTAGAAACTTTGCAAACATATTTGCTTGGGTTACAGAAAAAAAAGACAAATACGTACTCATAACAATGAACTTTTTCACTTTGCTTTTAAAGCGGCTCGCACTTAATTAGGGTTCATTTTATGATGTACACAAACTTGTGTCCGAAAATCCCACGTGCGCAGGCAAGCAATAGTTTACTGAAGGTCGAGAATACCGGTCATATAACTCCGATTATTGGGGGTTTCTGGTGACAGTTTATTTTATGCAGTTTACTGTATTAGCATTTAAAGGCCTAATCAGTTAAACGTGTTCCCTAACAAACGAAAGTGTCACTAGGTTCGCGAAAAAGTCGAAATTATCGGCGTCAAAAAGTCTGTAAAAAGTTTTCACAATCGTCTTCTACAGTTTCATCACTCTGGAAAGATAAGGATGTTTTTTCAGCTGCTCTTGAAAATAAAATCACACAGTCAAAAAAATTTGTGAAAAAAGTGAATCCCGGATATAAGGAGTCCCGGCTATAAGGAGCAAATTTAGTTGGTCCCGTCGTGTTCGTTATAACCGAGTTCGACTGTATGTTAAAAACGAAGCCTAATTTGGATTTAAGGGTGTTATCAAGTTTTAAGAAACACAATAGATCCAGATTCTGGAAATATTGTTTCAAACATGTTAGGTGGACTGCAATATGAGCCTAAAATTTAATTTTTTGCACTCACATATAAAGTATTTTCCTGAAAGTATCTGAGACGTAAGCATAGAACAGGGAGAATGATTCTATCAGGACATAAAGAAATAGAATCACGATATCAGTGCTGATGTAATGTTAATGTGATGCCTGACTATTGCTAATTACTGAATCAAGATAATTAAGGGGTTACGTGTAGTCAAAGGCGTGAAAAAATAGAAATTTTCAAGATTTTTTTTGACCGGCTTTGTAATGTTTTTGTTAAATACATAATACCAAAGTTTTACACTGTATTTCAAGTAACTAAACCGAAAATTTCAAATAGAATTATTAATACTGGACCAGGATAGCAGCTCGATTCTTGACTCCTGTCTTGCAAATAGTGCCTCATGGTGTCCATCAGTACTTCTTACTGGTTTATCTAAATTTAATGAAACAAAAAAAATATTTAGTAGTTTAATAGTTTATCTTGTGCTTAATCCAAGCTTTTTTTTCAAATTTAGCAAAATGGCGGTCTTTGAAAGCTTATTTATGAATTTTGAGAGAATAAATCACTCATTTATTATTTATACAAAAAAAAGTTCAAGTAAAAAAAGAATCTTTCGATTTTTTTTACACAAGTTTTTAATGCCTAGAATATGATGTATAAATTTCATTTAAATCTGTCGAGTAGTTTTTAAAATATCGTGGACACAGTTTTTGAATATGTTATTTTGAGAAAAACGCGTTAAAATTTTTATATATAAATAATTAATACAATTTATAATATTACTTACGTAGAATCGTCTATTTCTGGTCCATATAACAGATCTTCTGTCGATGTGTAAGCCTCCAAGATGTCGATTTGTTTTTGTCTACGTCCCATTCTGTCTTCTCGAGTGACCTCATTTGCACGTTGGTCAGCAACCTTTATGCGCCCTATATCAACTTTTTCAGCATATCGGTGTGCATTAGACCCACAACTTAATCCTATTGCATTGGCAATCATTAATATTCCTTGCATACCTTCAGGACGTCCCATTATAAATTTTTGAAAATGATTATAATATACGCACAACTATCTATCGACTGCTTGGTTTCTGAAATACTGACACCAAATCAAATTTCAGTTAGCCTAATAGGTCTTAAATTTCTTAAATTATTCTTAGAATTATTCAGGTAAAAACCCTGTTCCGTAGCAGCCGCGCCGTCACTCCTCTACTGTTATCGTTGGATATCTTTAAAACTAATATCCTGATCGAGTTGATATTTTCACAGAATATTTTTGAAAAATTTTACTTTAAAAAAGCAAAAAAAAAATTGATTTTTTGAAAATCCTGACTACACGTAACTAGGAAATGCAATCTCGAGTCAGGATTGCCCTTTCGGGATCCCTCTTGATTAGAATTTCCAATCCCGCGGGGTTCCTACGGTTCGGGATCCTGAATACTTTTGTTTTTTTTTGTTTAGCTGAATAGCAATTAATGACAATGCCTTGCATTTTTTTTCAAGAATTTTAATAAAATGCTCATTATTAATAATTGCATTAAAGTTGTTGTAGGCGTTTTTCCAAGCATCAATCAGTCAATGTAGTAGGTTTTATTACTATGCTAGGTTGATATTATTCAAAGCTATTTTCATTATTTGAATGTGACATGAGCATAAGTTTTAAGTACTTGCTAAAAGCTCTATAGACATATACAATTAAACATACAAAACATAAAAAAATGCTAATCAGTCCTGATAATCTCGTGATGACTCGTTATTCCAAAAACAAAAACAGAGCGTTTATCAGTGCAGACCACAACGTTATGTAGACAGTTTTTTTGGTCTCCTGAAAAGTTCACTATTTTGAGTTACGCGATGTTAGAACTTAAGCGGACGATATTGTATATGAAAAATATTTTTTCTCATTTTTCTCAAAAATCAGATGTGAAGGCAAAAAACTAGATATACCACAGAGTTTAGAATGGTCAAATTATATAAAATCTATATGTAGGTATATGAAAAATATTTTTTCCCATTTTTCTCAAAAATCCGATGTGAAGGCAAAAAACTAGATACACCATAGAGTTTAGAATGGTCAAATTATATAAAATCAATTTTCTAACACAAAACAACGTTCAAAAAGATTTCATTTGTCGACCTGTGTTATTATTACTAAAAAAATAATTATTATCCTGGGAACTATAACATCCCAGGAGTCATGTATTAAATGAAATAGTACAACCCAAGATCAAACATTCAAAACCTCAATGCCTATTTGTTTTTCAATGATTCAATGAAAATTCTTGTGCCTATTTGAATTTAGTGAATTGATTTGCTAAAATCAGTTGAAGAAAATTTGTTCCCATTAAAAACAAATTATTAAAGTGATTTAAAGGTTAAAAACAGACAATTTAATTAATTACAAATAGTATTTCATTGATATATTTTTTTATGTTTACAGTGATTTTACTTCGGCCAATTGGGAATTAGTCTCTTGCAATGCATCTATCGTAAGATTTTTAACTGCCTGCGTTCAATCAGATGGCTGGGAACTGGAATCGCACCACTGGGATTTTATAACTATAACATTGTCTTCCCTGATTCAATCTATCGATAAATCAAAAAAGAAATGGAACACTATAAAGGTAGCGTCATTATAATTTTTTTTTTAACACAATCAGAATAAGTTTTTGTTACTATTTCTGCCCGTGGGATCTTATTTACAAACCTATCCAGTTAGTACCCATTAGAATACAAATGGCGATATTTTGTAATATGTAAGTAGTGTTCCAGTGCTGTTTTTTTATCACCATGGATCATCATTTTGTTTTAGCCAAGGATATTACAACAAATTTTTTATTTCCTGTCTGCTAGTTGACATTTGCAAGTCTTTAAGACTAAAAAAAATATTGTTTTCAGCTGTTAATATGAATTATTGTAATATTATTAATATTTGCCATATACATATGTACCCGTGAAAAATCATGGGAAAAAATAATAACGACTTACTTGCATGACTACGCGACATATGCCGCGCGCTGATTGCATGTCACACTCTAATTATCTAAAGTTTTAATTCCAGAAATTTACGGACTTTACGACAGACAAACAAATTTTTATGTTGGATTAGATCAACTTTAAAAGAAATCAAAATATATTTTTTGGAAATTAATTTAATGTAAATATAATTATTAATATACGTTCAACAATATTTCATTGTGCATATGTTTTCTTTTTTTTTATAACCTGCATAATTTAATGGGTCATCTAATAATGACTGGTTGTGTCAATTTGATTTATATAAATATTTTTTTAATCCATCGATGGATAGAAAAAAAAGGAACTGAGAAGTTCTGTCAAGTTCACCATATAGTCCCGATCTCGCTCTTGTCAGATTACCACCTTTACCAGTCAACCTTGAATCAAATGCATGGCATTACGTTCAACAACGATGATGACCTCAGAAATTGCCTTGATAACTATTTCAATACCAGACCAGCAGATTTTTTTAATAGAATAAGACAATCTACAAATTGGTTGAAATATGGGATGAAGTCCTGAACAATCGGTGGCGTGTAGTGAAAGCAAGAAAAAAAAAACGTATTACTAAAGATTCTGGAAAACATATATTAATGAAATAATTCTTATCTCAATGAAGGAGATAATTTAAAATTCTAACCATAAACAGTGGCTATGGTTTATGGTTAGAGTTTTTATTTTTGACTGTTTCATACCAATACTTCTCGTATTTTACTTGTTTGCAAGTTTGAATTTAAAAATTGAATTTAATCATGTTTTATTTATTATCAATGTTGATATAAAAACATCTTCTGTGTACATATTCTGTGACTAAGGGTGATTTCAAATTTTATGGCTGCGGCCTGTTACTTATATTTTAATCATAATGCTTATATTATCATCATATCAAATAATGTTCAGTTTATTACTTTTATAATAGAACAACGGTTCTATCTAAGTTATTGTCTTAAAAATATTGTAGTCTAGCATATATATATTGATATAAATGAATAATAAAATACACATACTCGCTTTGACAAATATGTGTATATGCTTTTAGGTATCGTTATTAGGGTGCGAAGTCTTTAAACTCTTCTGTGCTGTAGACACATTTATTACAAATATACCCTCAGAATGCTTGCGCAGGGAACCAACACCGTGTATCACAAATCTGCCGCAAGAATGGACAGATATATTTGCTCCAGATATTCACCAACACTTGATAGAAATATTTAGTCATGTTTTTGGTGAGTATACTATAAAATGATGCTTTATTAATTTAACTGTGTTTAAATTATATATTTTGTTGTTTTAATTCAAAATGTTTTTTTTTTGTAATTACAGGGGATTGTGTATGTCCTGAAAATGTGACATCCAGAGACATATTTTTCTTTCATGCATTGGATGATGTGATGCATAAATTTAATATGAAATATTTAGTATCTGACCAGGCACATACAGTTGACTCAATTATGAGTGTGTGCTTGGATGTCTTGAGTGTCCCATCCATCCATTTGCTGAAATTCATAGCTCACAATGTGATGAAAAGACTCACACCTATTTTGATAGAATCAGACAGTAAGTTTACTTAATATTTTTGATGTTTATAGCGTTAACTTTGTGGTTGGACATAATTATCAATTTTAATTAATTAAAAACTATGTATAAACCATTTGGAGTAGCTTTATGTCTACCGGTTTCGATACTACTGTATCTTCGTGAGGACGGACGCATGCTAAATATCCATTACTTATTTTGGAAAACAAGTTAATTCTTGAACGGGGGCGTGGCTACAGTTATGGCGGGGTTAATTGACAAGTAGACACCGAAATGGAGAATATATCAAATAACGGGTCATTTGTAAAATGTGACTAGTTATTTATTATATTGATTTAGTGTTCAGGAATTTCTTGATTTCTAATATTTCTAAGATATCCAATCTAAGGCCTCTATTATTTATATGGAGAATTCAAAACTTCTTCAGAAGTTCTGTAACAGGAAGATGGTGCTTTGTCGAAAAACTTAATTTTAGCTTGCTTCTTATGATGATAAATTTTATGAATAATATTTTCCCTTAACTTCTGACTGTTAGACTTGCCGGATTGGTGAGTGCCGGATTACTGAGTGCCTACTGTATTTATGTATTGCTGTTCTCACTTATGAAAAAAAAAAAAAAATATTTTTGTTATATTTGGATGGCCGCAATTGAAAATGTTTAGTTTATATTTGAATTTATCGATTCCGTCTTTTTTCCAACTCAGACTAACCCAAGCATGATTATTTGAAATACAATTTGTCTTTAAATATGTGAAATAATAAGCCATAACTTTAACAACTCAAATGCAGTCGTTACAAAAAAGAATCTATCTAAATAGGGAATTTAAAAACATGATTAACAATTTTACGACATCCAAGTATGAGTAACTAGCGTAAACTAAAACTATGCACACGTATCGAGGCAGTCAACTGAAGAAAGCGTACATAGTTTTGAGCAGCTTGTTGGTCTTGTGGTTAGGACTCTTGCCTCGTGATCCAAAGGTCGCAGGTTCGAATCTCACTCCAGACAAGCAAGTTAGTCCTATTTTCATAGCACAAGCATTTAGCTTAATTTGAAAACAGTAAGAATATTGATGTGACACGAATTCCGTGTTCGCATCTCTATTTAAAAAAAAAAAATAGGATTCTCCAATTTTAGGGATCGCGACCTGATATGTATTCCACAATGAATACATGAAAGGGCATTCCGCAAGTGTGCGATCAAAAAGCTGCGTGCATTTTTAGTATTTTATGATTTGTAAAAAAAAATCGAATTACAGTGAAACTCTATGTTTTTCAAGCGACCAGCAAATAAAAACTTATTAGACGTGAAAACATATTAACAGTGATTTCAATATTTTCATAAATTATTTACACTTTCTAATTTTGTGTTTTAATTAAATTTTCATTTCTATAATATGACAATTTAAGGACATTTTATTTTAAAAAATTAAGTAGGCAAATATATACATTTGTAAAATATTACCTATGTAAATACATAGTACCTACCTGAGGGTCAGAAAACAATAAAAACCACCAAAACGATAAAAAAATTAGCACTGTCAAAAAATTTAAATATACCTAAATCGGTGTATATTGACAAATCAAAAACCTCACGAATACGAAAAAAAATATTACAAAAAGCTACCTGTATCTACTTTCCCTGGCTTGGTAAAGATCCACATTTGTAAAAATAACCATTTGTAAATAGCATTCTATTTGACTTCATTTAAAAATTTATCCCTTTTGATGATTTCTACATAATTTAGGTGTACATTCAGCATACCGCCTTGAGCAATGTCCTTTTATTTGTGATTAATTATGATTTTCTTTATTTTAATTGTGTTTGATTTCAGACTACATTAATATTTTCCCGGGCGCGAAGAAAATTTGTGTTATTTTTTATTGCTAAATTAAATTAGATCCGTTTTTTCCGTAGTGTACAAGCTTTTGTATGCCCATTCTTATAAAAACATAATTACTTAATTTTAATAGTTCCTATAATGATTACATATAAACAATGAATATCAAGGAAAAACAAATAAAAATGATTCAATGTAGGTAGTACTTAATAATTATTACTTTTTGTAGAAGTTGCAGCTAATTCCACATTTACCGATGAAGAAGAAACAGTCAAACCCTTGATTCTCTCGGTCCACAAGATGGTATCATCCCTTACACATTTGCAGGAGTGTGTGGACGCTGTTCTCAGTCTCTATACGTAAAAATATTTTTCTACTATGTACAAAACTAATTGAAAGTGTGTAATTAATTTCTATACATTTAATCCACACATACAAAGCCGATTACGAGTATGTTGCTAGTTTCTGTTAACTTAAGCTTTTTAATTTCTCCAGTGACAGCTCTAGCGCATTTTTTTCAAAATTAGATAAAATGAAAATTATAATCAGAATTAAATTTATATCTTTGATAAATTTTCATGATTGTTCTTGTAAAATCTTGACCACGCTCATGTAGCACAACAAAAATGCGAGCATGTTACCATATTTACTGCTGTTGAAATGGTTTAAAGATTATTCACATTTTTTTCATTTACGTTCACAGGGTTGGTGAAGACACCTGCACACTAATGCCTTATACTGATAGTTACAACATGACACTTGGTTACCTCCTGCTTTGGGAAACTATGCTGAATATTTCCCAAGAATCTGTTACTTTCTTACAATACCAGTACACAGAATTTTTCAGGTATGCGTTTATATTGCTTCATATAATATTTTTATGTAATTCAGATTACAATAAACTTTCAGAAATTTTTTTGGTGAGTTTAAACTTATGTACAATTTGTTGCTTATTTATGATTACTATGCTACTGGTTTTGACACGTCTGTGTCATTAACGAGCATTATTTAAACTAAACTGAAATGTGCAAGTACTGTATTGGGTGTTTTTAGGTGGTGGGGGTGATTTGCGGGGTGGGAGTGGCGAGGAGTATAGAGAATAATAAATACTTCTTTAATATTTATGGAGAACCCACACATACTGACGTGTGTTGTCGTATACTTCTTGTCGTCCGATTTCACACAAATTTGCTTCTTTTAATGTCCCTTTACATAATGAAAATTGTAGAAATGAAATCAATATAATAAAACAAATAACTCTTAATAATGGCTGTAAAGTTAAATTGATGAATCGCTTAGTTAATAAAAAAGAAAAACAATTTTTACAAAAAAATACTTTTATAGTGGAGATAGCTTCAATCTTCAAGTTTGTGTTTACTGGGGTATTATGCCGTGTTGTTACGACCTTTCGGGCCGACGTTTCGGATCCCATTGCAGGGTCCATCATCAGGGCTGATGTGTTGTCTTGAATGTTGGTGTTGTGGTTAAGTATCGGCTTGCAATACCGTGCCGAAGTCATGATGTGTTTGTATTGTGTTGTATGTATGATTCATCTGTTGTCTGATCACTATCTCTGCGGAGTCTGCGACGAGAATGACTTTGAAGCGCCGGATACCAAGATGTTTTTAATTTGAGACCATCATCTCTATTAATGTTTATCGGATGCTTGTAGATTTCTAGTGCTTCCTTGATAAGACGCGCATGGTGACTCTTAGGCTTTCCAAGGATTTTCGGTTCGAATGCAAAATGATGGCCGGTATCCAGAAAATGCTCAGCCAGTGCTGATTTTTCGGGATGACCGAGTTTGCATGCCCGTTTGTGCTCGTTGACCCTTTTGGAAATGGTACGCGCCGTTTGCCCCACGTATACTTTATCGCAGTCTTGACAATCGAGTCTATACACACCGTCCGTTTCTAAGCGATCTCGATCCTTTGCTGATCTCAACATATCTTTAATTTTGAAGTTGGCACCAAAAACTGTCTTAATGTCTCTTTTCTTGAGAGCTCTGGCAATTCTGTCTGTAACGCTTTGGACAAAAGGCAGAAAGGCGATGCCTTTGCACTCAGGTTCTGTATGTTTTTCAGGGCGAACAGACCTCGTACTTATGACGCGTTGTATCTGTCGCTTCTGGTAACCATTGCCTTCCAGTGCGTCGCTGAGTGTTATCATTTCCTCCTGTAGATATTCATCTTGGCATATCCTTTTGGCCCTCGTGGCCAAAGTGTTGATGAGACCTCTTTTTTGAGCAGGATGATGGTGGGAGTTCGCATGTAGATAACGGTTGGTATGTGTAGGCTTCCTATAAACTCTGTGTCCGAAACTCCCATCGGCTTTCTTTTTTATTTCCACATCAAGAAAAGGCAGCACGTTGTCTTTCTCTATCTCCATGGTGAACTTCAGGTTCTTGTGTAGTGAATTAAGGTGTCCCAAAAAATCACCTAATTTGTCCTCACCATGCGGCCAGATTGCAAATACGTCATCGACGTATCTCCACCAGACCTTCGGAGTAAAGGATGCTGTGTCCAGTGCTGTTTCTTCGAATTTCTCCATAAAAAAGTTAGCAATCACCGGAGAAAGCGGATTACCCATCGCTACGCCTTCCACTTGTTGGAAGAGCTCACCTTGGAAAGAAAAGTATCCACTCGTCAAGCAGTGCTCAAACAGTGCGCAGATGTCTTCATCATAAATTTCTTCCAACAGACTCATAGCGTCGTCCACAGGCACATTAGTGAAGAGGGATATGACGTCAAAACTGACTAGTATATCACCCCTTTCACACTTTATTTCTTTTAGCATATTGACGAAGTGTGCTGAGTCTTTCACCCATGAGGACGTCTTTCCCGTCTGCATCTGTAGGAGACCAGCCAAATATTGTGACAGCTTGTATGTTGGCGCTCCTATTGCGCTCACAATTGGTCTTAGTGGCACTCCATCCTTATGTATTTTGGGAAGCCCGTAGATTGCTGGTGTTTTTGACGCTTGCACAAATAGTTTGAAATGCAAATCGGCTGGAATACTGGAAGCTTTGACCAGCTCCCTAGTTTTTCTGTCGATTCTATCCGTTGGATTCTTCTGGATTTTCTTATAAGTGCTGCTTTCCAAAAGTCCCCGCATCTTCGCTATGTAGTCTACTTGGTCCAAAATCACTGTGGCATTGCCTTTGTCTGCTGGAAGAATCAGGATCTCTTCGTTTGCGCGAAGGCTCTTTATAGCTGCGTGTTCCTCTTTGGAGATATTGGGACGCGGAGGCTTAGCCTTTCTTAATATAGCGCATGTATCCTGTCTAATTTCTTCTGCGATGGCCACTGGAATCTTGCGCAATGCCGCTTCTACGCCGCAGATTATGTCGTCAACTGGAATGCTTTTTGGTGCTATGGCGAAATTCAAACCTTTAGCTAAAACTGATATCGCGGCCTTGTCCAATGAAAGGCTGGATAAATTTTTGACCACTTTGGTAGAATCCAGCTCCTTAGTTGAGCTTTTCTTATGTCGGCTGAGTGACTCAAATTTCCGTTTTTGCCGAGTCTCCACCAATTGTTTGTTTCGCCACGCTTGCATTGACGTCATTTTGTCCACTTTCGTCCAATCTTCGTAATTCAATGTACCACTCAGGCTCAGGTGCAGGTCAAAGAGAATTCTTGTTATTTTGTCCAATTCCAGGCGGATGTTGCACACTCGTTCTCTCAAAAGGGCAGCTTCAGTAAACACAAACTTGAAGATTCTGAGTGGCCGTGAAAACCTAAGAACATTCTTAACCAACCTCTATGGGGAGGAAGTTTATTTATCTACACGCCGGCTGGAGAGCTTAAGGAGTAAAAAAGAAAAGCTTCTAAGCAATTTAGCTTTTTTACAACGCTGTAAAGCACAGTCGGTGACACCATCATTCATCAAATTGCGAAGACACATCCACACGGAGAAGGCTGAGAGAATATTCCAAAGAACTGAAGCTGCCCTTTTGAGAGAACGAGTGTGCAACATCCGCACCTGAAGTTCACCATGGAGATAGAGAAAGACAACGTGCTGCCTTTTCTTGATGTGGAAATAAAAAAGAAAGCCGATGGGAGTTTCGGACACAGAGTTTATAGGAAGCCTACACATACCAACCGTTATCTACATGCGAACTCCCACCATCATCCTGCTCAAAAAAGAGGTCTCATCAACACTTTGGCCACGAGGGCCAAAAGGATATGCCAAGATGAATATCTACAGGAGGAAATGATAACACTCAGCGACGCACTGGAAGGCAATGGTTACCAGAAGCGACAGATACAACGCATCATAAGTACGAGGTCTGTTCGCCCTGAAAAACATACAGAACCTGAATGCAAAGGCATCGCCTTTCTGCCTTTTGTCCAAAGCGTTACAGACAGAATTGCCAGAGCTCTCAAGAAAAGAGACATTAAGACAGTTTTTGGTACCAACTTCTAAATTAAGGATATGTTGAGATCAGCGAAGGATCGAGATCGCTTAGAAACAGACGGTGTGTATAGACTCGATTGTCAAGACTGCGATAAAGTATACGTGGGGCAAAGGGCACGTACCATTTCCAAAAGGGTCAACGAGCACAAACGGGCATGCAAACTCGGTCATCCAGAAAAATCAGCACTGGCTGAGCATTTTCTGGATACCGGCCATCATTTTGCATTCGAACCGAAAATCCTTGGAAAGCCTGAGAGTCACCATGCGCGTCTTATCAAGGAAGCACTAGAAATCTACAAGCATCCGATAAACATTAATAGAGATGATGGTCTCAAATTAAAAACATCTTGGTATCCGGCGCTTCAAAGTCATTCTCGTCGCAGACTCCGCAGAGATAGTGATCAGACAACAGATGAATCATACATACAACACAATACAAACACATCATGACTTCGGCACGGTATTGCAAGCCGATACTTAACCACAACACCAACATTCAAGACAACACATCAGCCCTGATGATGGACCCTGCAATGGGATCCGAAACGTCGGCCCGAAAGGTCGTAACAACACGGCATAATACCCCAGTAAACACAAACTTGAAGATTCTGAGTGGCCGTGAAAACCTAAGAACATTCATAGCTTCAATCAATTTAATTACAACCTAATTAAATTAAAATTCTTTACACCGGTGACTTAACTTTCAAAATATCTAATTTTACCAGATTTAATTTTTCCAGCATTTTACACTACTTCTAAAATTAAAAATTTATTGAACAACAAAGACTCTTCAAATAAATAGGAAAAAAGTGTTATCTACATGTTAGAATGCAATGATTGTGATGCACAATATGTAGGAATGACCATGAGAAATTTTAAAACGAGTATAAGAGAACATGAATTTTGTTTGAGAAGTAATAATTATTCTGAATTTCTAACCACTTGTTAGAAATTGGCCACACTTTCAAAAAAGATAAATCTACCTTTAAATACACTAACGTTAACAAAATTTTCAAATTGTCTGCTCTAGAAACCTTAGAAATTAACAAAAAATTAAATTCAAATATCAATATTGCCAACAAAATAATAGCCCCATAGAAGTCACCATTATTAATGATGTTCCCTCCTTCTACCCTTCCACCTCGCAAATCCCCCCCACCACCTAAAAACACCTAATACAGTTGTACGCGATACAAAATCGCCGCGTACGTGGGGAAAATATTGAAATTATTGGTTAAAAGTGGACTGTATTTTGAATGGGAAATGAAGGACGTTTCGACTCACCTTTTTTGTTGTGGCGTCTCTCGAAACGATCTTACTTCACCGAACAACTGTTTCACTTGGTTGGCCACCAATGTTCGTAAATCCCGAAGTTCGGCGATGACGAAATTAGATGAAATTTACAAAATGTACAATTAAACAACGAGACGAAAAATTGGAGCTTTTAACACAAACGATTGTCGAAACGAGAGGGGATTGGAAAACAATTGAGGGTAGGATATTTTTCGATAGGGACCAATCAGTGTTACCACATAAGAAAAGAACAATATTGTTTTGAATCAATTTCTGTGCCAACGTGACGTCACGAATATCGAACAACAGTATTTGCACATTACAGTTTAGTTTAAATAACACTCGTTAACACGGACGTGTCGAAACCGGTAGCGTAGTAATCACAAATAAGTAACAAATTGTACATAAGTTTAAACTCACCAAAAAAGTGTCTGAAAAAAATTATTTGATAGTAAGTGCCCAACAAATACAAAAAATTACAATAAACTTATTATTTTAGGGAAGGAAAATATGTGGAACATTTGGTTTGCGCACTGTTTCGATTATTGCCTAATGAATCACAGCCGCCAACTAACTCTATTAATTATTTCAAGAACCCACCTGAGCTTCTTAATAAAGGTTTGTAACAATACTTTGATAAATTTAATAATTGTAATCTATTTATAGTAGTGAGCTGGACAATATATTACATGCTACAACTTTAGTCGAAAAGGTATGTTACTTTTTTATTCTACATACGAAACTAACAAATTCCTCAAACATTGTAGGTCAAAAGTTTGACATATCATTATCTTATTTCTAAAAGCATATAACTCATTTTTTGTGAAATCAACAGATTCGTACATAAAAAAATACAACATAAACTATCTTTAAACAATGTACATTTAGTTTTGGAATTATCAGTTAGTCGTCTTGTCCGTAGACGACCATATATAAAAAACTTATTCAGTTAAATAAATATTTCAGTTGTACCTCATTCAGAGCTATTGAGTGGATTATCATGTGGATGTCTGGTGCAGTCGCTGAGAGTAGGAGCAGTGCACTGCGCAATACGGGGCTGGTGGGGAGCTCTTCCTGCTCGCATAGCCCAGTATGTGGAGAGAATAGTGAGAGCAAACGTGTCACCAATCCTAATAGCACTCCAATTGGCTGAAGTCGCACGTAAACAGAAAGAATTACCGAATGTAGAGGTATCATGACATTATTAATTTTTTTATAATTATGGGGTATAAAAGTAAAGATAGCAATATCAAAAAAAATAATTAAATGCAGTCATCGAGGATTACTATTTTATAATGAACTGAATTCGAGATTTTATAGGAAACAGCCTAAAAATGTATAGGAAACATGATTTTGGAGGGTATATTTACATAAAACCTAGGATTCAGTAAATTTTAAATAAGTAATCCTCGGTGACTGCATTCAAAACATTTAAAATTTTTGGATTTTGCTGCCTTTGCTTTTATAACCCGCAATTGGTGTATGTAATTACATTATTATTATCATCTTTCTGTAATTTTTGTTTAGTACAATTCACTCTAATGGAGGGGACTTAAAAATTGCGCAATATGATTGGATAGCCAATCTTGTGCCAACCCCGCCGACCCAGTGATTTGTTTATGTTATTACGTAATTAAGTCGCCACGCCTGTAAACAAACTAGAACAAAGAAAGTTGTTCTAGGGAGACAGAACAATGATGCTACGTTTTCAGTTGAGTGTCTATCTTAACATCAGGCGGACCTGCGCTATACATCAGAGTTTTTTTGTTCCATATTTACATCTTCACTTGCTCTCGGAGCTTAACTACGGTTGACGAATAAACATCAACAACCAATCGCTCATTCATTCCACGAACGCCGAACCTTCCTCAAAGATGGTGTTGAGGAGGGATGCTTAACCAAATCTTGCCAGTTGGTAATGTCACTGTAGAAAAAATTACATTTGCACATAACTGGAATATGTTTTCTTTTAGTTTTCGATTCATCCATCAGTGAACGAAGTGTTATGCAAGTATGTAGTTGATCAAACAAAAATGGAACTTACAATAGAGCTTTGTAACAACCATCCTCTAGGAATTCCCAGGGTGACTTCGAGTGGTGGTCCCACTAACAATGTGGCCTGGATCACCATGTTTTTGTCCCACCAGGTTTGTTTTAAATTAATTATCATTATTTTCGATCAACGGATTATTGAAATAACTAATGACTTTGATGTGTCACATCTCTGGCAGTCGTATATTCAGAACACAATAGTGGTCCATATCGAAATGCGACAACATGAAGGCCAATTTTCAGATGTTTGTGTCATTCAATATGTATTTCGATATTGATGTAATTTCTAATAGTCTTGTGAATCAACTTGTATCTATACAAGTTTAATTAAATATCTTACAGATATTTTAGACACACTCCTTTTTTTGTTTTAATTTGAACAAAAATTTAATTGTTTTAAAAATAATATGTAAACGGTGCACCGAATGCCATAATTGCATAATAATGTATTTTGTCATGGTCATGATGGCATGGCATCATCAAGAATTAGATTTTGAATACTTTTTTAATGGAAATTTTTATTGCATTGCCATTAATATTAAATGGGAAAGCCATATCAGCAATAAATGCCACTAGGTATTTAAATATTTTTGTACAAGTGCACGTAATTGAGAGATAAGAGAGAGGAATTCCACTAAATTATGATATTGCTATATTGTAAATGTAACTGATTTTTTGAGACTACAAATATAAATTTCAACATAGATTTTGGTAAATTTCAGAATGGTACTTTGTGGCAAACTGTAACACTGTGGCTGAATTCTATTCAGCGGAAACTTGATAGCGTTCCGGAGTGCTACGTGTGCTACTGCAAACTTCATCCTGTAACTGGAAAATTACCCAAAATAACATGTCACACGTGCAAAAACAAATCGCATCAAGTCTGTTTGGTAAGTTTGTATAAATTATTTTAAGTGTTTTGAGGGTTTTGTTTCAAATAAGTTAATTAGGACAATTATAGTTTTTATGGCATGGATAGAAAATCATCATTATGATGGACCTTTAGGGCCGGTTGTATCAACTTGGATTATAGTAATTTTTCATAAGGATCATAGATTTTTACGATTTTTTTTCATGTTAAGTATGTATATGCCAATTCTTTAAATCTTTTTTCACAATTCAGATTACACATGCAACTGCTCATGTATAAATGTTTTAATTTACAAGCTTTTGCAATGTTTTCATAAATCTAATAGTAATAATGTTTTGTCGAATTTTTTTTTCAGAAAAAATGGTTCAGCACAAGCGGGAATACAACTTGTCCAATGTGCCGAGCACACATGACCCTGAAATAATGTGTAATTGACTAATACCCAAAAACAAAGTATATTTGAATAGACATTGCACAGGTTATGAACATTTTTACATTTTAAATAATAACTTTTTAAATAATAATATAATATATCCAGCACAAATTTTTCTTTTAAGAATTGACGAGATGAATTGTATTATTTGTTGAGAAAGATAGTATGTACATAAAACAGTAGGAATAAGGTAGTTTGGATAATTCTGTGGTACAAGACCTCCATATCCACTTTCATAACAAATTAATTTCAATATTGCATCTGACAATGAAAATCACCACTCTCATTTAAAAAATATTGTAATGTATGTAAAATCTGGAATCAAAATGTAATTTTTTTTACACACCTTATTAAAGTATTATAAGAATTTTTTGTCAATTTAATGTTAAAATTAAATATATTTTAATCATTCACTTCTTGTTATTATTTTACCTTATGTTGTTTCTCATTTAGTATGTATTTGAATTGTGTTATTTATATAAAATAGGAAAAAAGGAAGACAAAAAAAACAATTTAAAACAAAGATGAATGTATTTATGAAACATCAAACATTAAAATTACATAAAGGTACTTTTTGTTCTTCCTCCAGAAAATTTATTTAGTCTTTGGAGACACAAGTTAACAAGTTAGGCCTATATTCATTTATAACACTACCAGATAATATAATGTATTATGTACATTGTTAAAGTATGTAGGTAATATGTATGATTTTATGTCTTACAATATGTAGCATTTTTTTTATTCATATTTAAATCATAATTGTTTCACTACTACAATACAGTTGAATCAAAATTTAGTTAATGTAATTATTTATATAAAGTTATTTCATTGACTAGTATTCAAACACATAGAACAAGAAGTACACAAAAAATAAATAAAATTTTGGAGCTTCAAGAAAATAGTTTTTTCTTCATTATTTTTTTTCCAGCATTATTTTGGATAATTTTTTCTTGGTTTAATAATTATTATAATTTATAATGTGTACATGTCCGTCCGTATATGTACTTTAAAAATAAATAAATCTCTTAGAAATTGTCCTTAATATAAAATAATTTAAAAATAAATCAACTGCTTATCATAATAAAGTCAAATGAATCATATTACAAATTATATTAATTATGATGAGAGAGTTGATTATTGATCCAGTCTAAGTCTTCATAATATCGTGGGTCGCTGATTTGTAATGCTGCTTTCTTGTAAAAGTAGTAATAGCAAGGGGCCACTAAAAAAATTCACACAATTAGAAAAATATGCACAGTTAATTGCCTAATTATTTGTTTGTTTGTGTTGATATACCCCAGGTTTTCTACAATGTGATTTGAGTCATATATTTCCAGACACCGCTAACTTCCAAACCATAGAAATTTACAGCAGGTCATGTAATTTATACCTTATTGTGTGAGATGTTATTACCTACACTTTTAGTTTTTCTAGAAAGTTTGTTTACATTTATAACAAACTTTCTAGAAAAACTAACAGTGTAGGTAATAACATTTCACACAATGAGGTATAAATTACTTGACCTGCTGTAAATTGTTTTGATATGGAGTTAGCGGTGTCTGGAAATATACGACTCATTTAAATAATATCAATTAAACAATTTATAAGTACTAGCAAAAAATTAACAATACAATCATATATTTAAGAAAAAACAGAAAGAAAAGAAAAAAAATGGAGATAAATATAATAATAAGTCCTATTACAGAGTGTTTGTTAAATTTGTATAAATCACTACCAGATTTTAGGTCTACCGATTTCGAGACGTACCTGTCTCTTTGTCAGGACCAACGCTACACTACTACCTTCACAACACTATACACCACAACCATAGTGTTGTTAACTTTTCACCAATATTTATCATATGCGTGTTAATCTTGTCAAGGACAAGCATGCACTAACTAGCCTACATAACAATCCGGAATCTACGAGGAAGAGAGAGTGAGAGAGGGCAGGGCCTAAAGTGGGTGTTACCAAATCTTTTGTGAAAATTAAATTGAACAAAGGGCTGTATGGAAAATTACATATTCATTAAATTACATTTCATGCTTGACCGTGACAAGATTATCAATCATGTGATAAATATTGGCAAAAAGTTAACAATACTATGGTTGTGGTGTATAGTGTTGTGAACGTAGTAGTGTAGTGTTGGTCCTGACAAAGTCTCAAAACCAGTAGACCTAAAATGTGGAAGTGATTTATACAAATTTAACAAACACTGTTATAATGTCTAACCACAAAGTTAATGCTTTAAACATTAAAAATATTAATAATATAAGTTTTATTCATATCTTTTTTTGTATTATGTTACGCTTCGACTGCCTAACTAGGGATTACCTGTTTGAAGGCAGTCGATTATTTACAGAGCAAAAATGAATTCAAATATATAATTTAGTATACATTACAAGGTTTTTTTAAAATTAACATACAGTTGAACTCGGTTATAACGAGTGCAACGGGACCGACTAGATTTGCTCCTTATAGCCAGGACTCCTTATATCCGGGATAGGTTAATTTCGTATGTAGTTTTTTAAACTAATAATCTGAATACTATATAATTGGACTATGATAGAATATCTAAGATTTAATATACTCGTATAGCATACGTTCATTTAATTTCATTATAAATAATATAATATAATGTCATGTTGTAAAAGAGTCCTGTCTCGTCAGCGTTTTAGATGACTTCGTCATTGAAACTCTGCCTCAATGCTGACCAAACGCTTTCAATCCACTCACTTGCCATCATAGAATCGGTAGATGCTGCTTCTCTATTAAATTTTACATAAACAATGTTATGGCGATTTAACGATCCAGCCATCCGTTGCTACATTTAAAGTCATCTCTTCCAAATTGTTTTGCAAATTTTTCCGCTTGCGCCTTAAGTATTGGCCCATCGATGGAAAGTCTAGCGGATCTTTAGGTACAGAACCATTTTAACAATGTTTCGTCAACGTCAGTAAGATCGCACTTTCTCAATTTTTTGATTGTGTGATGTTATTTTCAAGAGCAGCTAAATAAACATCCTTATTTCCCCAGAGCATAACTGTACATAAAAGACGATGGTGAAAACTTTTTACAGACTTTGGAATTATTGGCGCCGCGTTCTGTATCACGAATAATTTTGACCTTTTGCGAACCGAGGGACACTTTCATTTTTTAGTGGACATGTTTCCCTTAGAAAAATTCGCTTTTAACTGATTAGGTTTTTAAATGCTAATACAGTATAACTGCATAAAATAAACTGTCACTTCTAACATTTTGGAAACTCCCAATAATCGGAGTTATATGACCAATATTCTCGACCTTCAGTTCGTCGGCATTTCTTATCCTTGTATAAGGAATGCCGACAAACTATTGCTTGCCTGCGCACGTGGCATTTTCGGACACACAAGTTTGTGTATATCATAAAATGAACCTTAATTAAGTGCGCGCCGCTTTAAAAGCAAAGTTTATTGTTATAAGTACGTATTTGTTTTTTTTTCTGTAACCCAAGCAAATATTTATGCACGGTTTCTAAAATTTGCTCCATATATCCGGAAATCGCGCTCCTTATAACCGAGAACGATTGTATGGGAATATGAGCAAATCAAAATGAATTCACAGTTTTGCTCATTATAGCCGAGATCTCCCTATATCCGAACTTGTTATAACCGAGTTCGACTGTATATATAAAAAATTTAAATTCGATAAAATAATTTAAAGCAGAAATACAGAATTATCGGTAAGGAAGATATACAAAACAAAAAAGAGAAATCAAAAATAAAATATAATATGCCTTTTAAAGGATTTTTTTTTAATGACAAAATATGTAATAAAATTTTTAAATAAGCAAAAAATATTGAGAAGAAATACATGGGAATTCATTTTAGGGTTTTCTCAGATAGTTCTCGTCCTATGTCAATGATCCACCCATGTAATTGTTTTTTTAGAGCATGTGGTCACATTTTTTTCAAGTTATCCAGTATCAAATTATATATTTTTGGGCCTAGATATGCATAACGCGTTTGTCTTAACTTCAAATTTTTTTTGTCAGTTCTTAACCATCCTTTGGTAGACTTCCTAGTTGGTATTGGTGGTTTAATTGGACATAACTATTTATATTTTTATGAACAAAATTACTCTGTGAATATAAATTTGTCTAGTGTCCAAAACCCTAAACTCTCATATAGAGACATTCACTTGGATATCGAAATGGTTTTTTCATTATAACTCTCAGTAGGGCTTTTTGTGCTTTATCCACTAGTTTTAGACTAGCTTTATAAGTACCACCCCACCCTAATATCCCTTATCCTAAAGTAGAGTTACAAAGCGCATAGTATATTTGTTTTAAGTAATGTATGTTAAATATACTATGTACAGAAATGAAAATATAGGTACATTAGCTTCCTAATTTTGTTTGCTATAAGTTCAGTGTATTTATTCCACTTAAAGAATTGGTCCACAATAATACTCAGATGTTTTATGTGAGATGTATTTTCTATCTCACATGCTTGTAGCTGAGTAGTAACTTCGGATTCATGGGCTTTTATGGTAATGTGGTACAATTGCCTCGGTTGCCCGGCTGAGATTGCACTAAATCTTAAATATTTGGTTTTGTCAGCGTTAAGGGTTAAAAAGTTTTTATTTGATTTATCCCCTTTTCTGCTTTCTTGTGTACTACTACCCAAGTATCACCATTAAAAATCAGGGCAGTTTTATCAGCAAAGGTTAGATATTACCATTCACTTGGCTTTTGCATAGATCATTACAGTTTTATCGCAACTTTTAAATAAGCATGCTCCGGAGATCACCAAAAAACGCCGTTTGCGAATTTCCGATCAATGGTTCGACGAAGCATGCAGAACAAAGAAAAGAAAAATGAGTCAACTAGAACGAGCATACAAGCAACCTCATCCCAAAGCTCAAAGATTAAAATGGATTGTTGCACAAGTGGAATATCGAGAGGAAGTGAAATTCAAAAAGAGAACTTACTGGACCACAAAAATCGCTGCTGAGAGTGGAAACACTCAACAAATGTGGAATTCACTGAGCACCGTTTTAGGAAAACCGCGAGCATACAAAACGTCATCTATAAATATCACCCCAAGCAAAATGTCAGTCTTCTTCGAAGATAAGATAAACAAAATTAGGCTATCAACATTATCAAGTACAGAACCATCATTCATAACATGTGACACTATATTTGACGTTCTGTCAGACACTAATGTTGCAGAAATTATATGTATTACGAAAATCTCTCCAACGAAGCATTGTAACCTGGACCCCATACCAACTTGGCTTTTCAAATCCTGCATACAAGAACGAGCACCTTTTCTTTGTAAACTTTACAACATGTTGCTAGGCACTGGAGAAGTTCCTGATGTTCTGAAAAGTGCGATGATTGACTCTAATTTTAAAATCCTGCGCTAGATGCAGAAGTCCTCAATAATTACAGACCTATATCCAATTTACCACTTATCGCTAAACTGCTTGAAAGAATTGTGTCCTCGCGGCTGAATGCATACATGGATGCACACAATTTATTTAGTAAATTTCAATCAGCCTACAGAAAACACCACTCTACAGAAACCGGACTCCTTAAAATTTTATCTGACATCATACCCGCAATAGATACTGGCAAACTAGTACTCGTCTCTCTTTTTGACATGAGTGCCGCTTTTGACCATGACTTCTTGCTGAAAAGAATGGAAGTATCTTACGGTCTACGCGGCACAGCACTTAAATGGTTCCAATCCTATCTATCAAACCGTTTCAAAACGGTAGTTATTGATAACATCGAATCAGCACCAATCAGTTTTGTATGAAGTCAGGTGTTCCAAAAGGATCATACTAGGTCCTTTACTTTTCATCATGTACACAAAAGGTACTAGGTCCTTTACTTTTCATCATGTACACAAAAGATTTATTTGATAACATTACCGCACATGGACTTCTATCTCACTATTATGCTGATAACTGATAGCTATACTTCCATTGTTCTCCAAACGATACAAACATACTAAAACAATTTATCATTCAGTGCATAAATGACATAAACCTTTGGATGTCCTCAAATAAACTGAAACTTAACCCGACCAAAACTGTGATCTTTGGACAGCTACCCGAAGACGCCAACAACTGTTGGAAAAACTCCCACTCTCTATTTCAAATATTGACATAATTCCCAAAACCAATGTCAAGCTACTTGGAGTCTACTTGGATTCAAGCTTGTCTCTTAGTAAACAAATTAATAGCACAACCAGCTCCGCCTTCTATTATTTACGCCGCATTAAATCCATTCGCAAAAGCATCCCAACAGAAGCAACAAAATTACTAATAAACGCATACATTATCTCTCGCTTAGACTACTGTAATGGTATCTACGCTCATATCCCGACACAGGAAATAAACAAATTACAATCTGTATTTAGTGCCGCCGCAAGACTCATTACCGGCGTTTCAAAGTTTGCGCACATCTCAAACCATCTTCAAAACCTTCACTGGCGTAGATGTCCAGAGAGGATTGAATATAAGCTTTGCCTTACAATATTTAAGGCTATTCACAACATGGCCCCTCAATACATAACCGACTTCTGCATTCCATTCTCTGCAAATAACAGACAACTAACACTTTGCTCAGCATCAACATCTAATACGAATTAGGTTAGCCAAAGTAAATCGCATCCACAAAATTAATTTCAGTGATTGTGCTCTCGCGGTGGCTGGAACAAAGTACCTAATAAACTGAGACAGACAGCTACCACAGTTCAAAAAACAACTTAAGACGCATTTATTTAGACAATCCTATAAAACCTATAGGATTGTCTAAATAAATGCGTCTACCACAACAACACTAGCTAATGTTTTCCACTCCTATTGGGCACTCTGCGAAAATACCTAATTCTTTCAGGCACTCCCAACTATTATAGTATTAAACTTTAATTCCATTTCTTGCATGCCACCTAGTGAATAAGTAATAGTAAATAATTTTTTTTTTTAGGAGTAAGTTGTATTGTAAGATAATTTTTCTGTGTAAAGCGCCCTTGAGGTGAGTATTCGCGAAAACGGAGCTACATAAATTATCCAAATATTATTATCATTAATATACATAATAAACAGTATTGGACCCATGGTGCTACCTTGCGGAACATCAAAATTCACATACATTTCTTTGCTAACCTGCTGTGTTCTATCGGATAAATAATTTTCAAGTCAATTTAAGAGGTTCACTTGAATATCCAGATTTTTTAATCATTGAGCTATTTCCAAAAACTTAACTAGTTTTTTTTAAGGTATCCACTGTGGTTGCTTCAATGACGTTTCTTGGAAGCTCATTCCAGCCATTAACCACACGACTTGATAAGAAGTCCTTCCTTGGAAATGTTGAAAATGCTGGACGATTCAATTTCAGTTGGTGACCTCTGAGATTATTGGTATTAAGGTGGTATATGTTCGGCAATTCTGGGCAGTTATATTCGTTGGTTAGAATCTTGTATGTTGTGGTTGTCACCGATTACATTAGCATGAAGTTTGGTATTATCAAAAAAAGCTTGCTGTCGACATTTCAGATGACAAATCAGCTATGTAGATTGTAAATAGAATAGGACCCATCATGGATCCTTGTGGGACTCCACTGGTTACATCACATTTCTCAGACACCTTATTACGTGGGTCGGTTCTAAAATTTTTTATTTTTATTTATTTCTTTAGTTAGTTAATATTACAGTTTGTATATTAACTAGTATTTAACACTTTATATTCATAAATCTATTACTAATATACTATCCATAAGAACCTATATATTTACATTTACATCTAATCTAATGCCTTAATCCATCTGTATAGTTTTCCCTTGATGTGATCTAGCTTTCCAAGAAGTCTGTTTAGTGGGACTTTATCAAAGGCCCTCTCAAAATTCAAATATAATATATCAATTAGGTGCCCGTTGCACGGCTACGCGTGCAATTTAGCCTGGCGGCAGATTCACTGATGATTAAGTAACGAAGAAGACGGACTCACTGTTGGTTGAGTAACGAAGAAAAAGATTGACGGTAAACACTTTCCGGTAATGCCCCAATCGCAAAAGCGCATTCGGGAGATTGTACTATAAGATTCGATAGAAGAGGAAGAGAGCTATCTGTGGTATTTTTTCAAATTGAAATCGGATGATAAATGACAGAGTTGTGAAAGATCGAGTGGGAAGAGAGAGAACTTCAACTTGTAAAAACCGAAGGATGTAAGAGGAAGCCGCGCAAAGGCCGCGCAAAGGTGAGTGAGTCAGACGGCTCCCGCTTTGCGGTCGCAGACGCCCGCTATGCGGGCGACGGGTGTCGACAGTCGCCGCGCGGCTTTGCCGCGCAGCGTCTGTCGTGAAAAGACGCGGACGGGCTGGGCTCGTCTGGAACTTTTTACATTTTTGAAATCGGGCATCGCTTCGCGAACATATCCAAGAAAAACCCAAAATCCACAACATAACCTAACCTAACCTGAAATAATCTTTTTTTGCTTATAACTTGTATTGTAACAAAAATTGTAAATGTACTGAAACATATTATTTAAAAAAATTGAAAACAGTGAAAGAAAAATGGAATAAGTGAAGAATTATATTAATAAGAAGAAAGAGCTACACTTTCATCGAAATTATCATCTAATCGCAAAATACATTTACAAATAATACCCTCAAAAACAATAGTTACATTTAGAAGAAATGTTTTAAAATAAATATTTTTATCTTATTTTTTGAAGAACGCACTAAACCTTATCTAAACTAACATAACCTAACCCAACATTTTTCTTCTGAAATTATTCTCGGTGGTGCATGTTATTGATACATGATTCTGTAACTTGTAGGTTGTAGTCCTAAAAAATTATATACTATATTGCATCATTATATATTTCGACCTTGGTTAGGTACCTAGGAAAGTGGAGGGGGTGAAAAAGTTTCATAAAAATGTGCAAAAGACGGCGTCTCTAATTTTTAAAAGTACGCCTATAACGGTGTTTTATTTTTGCATTTTCGCGAGAAAGAAAGCTATGCAAAAACTTTGTACGTAAAAAAAAAGATGGCCGGATTTGTCACAAAACGTCATACTTTAATTTTGAATCCGATCGCACAACACCGAGATATGAATAAAAATGAAATTTCACGAGATCTAGCATGGAAACGAAAGAAGAAGAAGAATAAAATAAATGTTTACAAAAAATCACGCGGCAAAGACTTGTCTTTTGTAATTTTTTTTAAAATGATGGCATTAAAACCCGCTGAGAAACCTCACTTAAATGATTTCAATATATTTTTATTTAAAACATATGTAGGTACCTAATTTAATATGCACACACGAAAATGTATTCAACCATTACGCCTAACATGTTTAAAAATATTTGAATCGAAAACAGCTGATTGAAATAAATATTTTCGAAAACTATGTTTCTTAGATTTAATCTTTTACAACTATACTGAATTAAAATATATTTTCTTCTTGTCAAAATCGATAAATCATATTTTAAACTTTATATTTCTTACAACAGATGTATTATTCATCAAAAATATACCGAGACATTACATTTTTAATTTCAACAACATGCATTTTTTGTATGAAACTGACATTCCATCATTTAATTGTCGATTAATGTAAATTTCGATAGGATTTTCGTCAATTTTTCGTGACAGAAGATGTTAATTTGGTTCGCTTTTTATAAAATTCATCTAATGGATTAAGTGTTTTTATAAAAAACACAAACCAACATGTGAACCTTTAATTATATGTATTTTTTTAATGATTTAACGTTGTATTAATTCAGATATTTGTCTTAAAAAAACATATTTAAAGTAAAATCATACGAATTTTCAAAACAGCTGAGGATTTTCGCAAAGAGGGATAGGTTTAATTGATTCGCTCGTAAGAAATTTCTTAGAAAACAAATAAATTTTTTATATTAAACAACAATAAACATATTAAGAATTATTTTTATCTTTAGTTTTTTGTGTAAAATTGAAGTATTGGTCAGATAAATGTAATCAAAAATCGACATTGAGATTTTCTGTGGAATTTTTTCATATTGACAGCGTCGCTGTCATCTTTCAAATTCGGTGAAACGGCATTCTATCTGTGTCTCGTTTTCCCTTGTCTTTTTAACTTGTCTCCTTAGCTTGTCTCGAGAAGTGAAGCCTTTTTGACTGAAAATATTAAATATCATAAAAATATAAGAAGGAGACGTCCGAAAAAATTGAAATAAAAAGTAATTCACGCCAGAGTCTTTGATCTTTCATAGTCTTTTATTGAAATTAAAGTATTCCTCGCAGTTTAAGAAATAAATTCGATTGAAAAAGGTGAAAAAAAATTGTAAATTTTGTAAAAAATACGTATTTTCGAAATAAATTAGTAAAAAATTATTTATAAATTATATCGTATGCGCCACGTGATTTTCTATCATTTTGCCGATTCGAATTTCCAAATTTTGTCTGGCGGCCGAGTTATTGAAGAAAAATCAAATTTCACTCGAATGAGCGTAGAACGGAGGTGAGATGAAGGAAAAAATCGAGTGTACTAAATTCTCACGCGGTAACTATCTACCTTTCGTATTTTTTTTACAATATATTTTTATTACCTATGGTTGCGGAGAAAACCGCAAAAAAGTGCGCGAAAATGTCGAAAAAAACGCAAAAAAATCGAAATGAATAAAAGGCTTCATATAAATTTCGCGGAAACTACCTTACAACTTTAATATATATGATCATTTGTTAAAATAAGTAAATATTTTGACGGATGTAGTAGTTTCCCGGGGACGAGTGATGCCGACGAAATCGAAGAATATATGACCATCTCTTTCTATCAACCTTACTGTTTTAGCAATGTATGTACCATAAATATGTAACGAATGTGTAATTTTTATTTAATTTACGTTCAGATAACATCTTGCGCACGGCTTGAAAGAGGACGATCTATCGACGTAATTTGATAGAGTCGCATGTTTATGAAATGGATGTCTAGCCTTAATATAATACTGGTATTTGAAAAAGTTAATAAAATTTCAGATTAATTTACTGCCGTGGTTAATCCGCGACCCTGAATAATTGAGACTATTTAAATTTTGTTATGTAAGTTTACATAAAATTAAATAAATTTACATAAAAAGAAATTTACATAAAAGCATTTTTCTGTTAACGGATCAATACAAATATTTCTCACATAAAAAAGCGACATCTAGAACACTTCCCTTTCAGGCATGTCTTGTTTTATGATGACATACTACATAGTTCTAAATCATGTTATAGGAAAAAGAAAATGTGAAAGGAGTTTAAAAATATTATAGAATTAAATTTTATATTCCAAATCTTGATAACATTATACAAAGCAAACTGCAAATCGTACTCAAGGATAGGAAAGTGCACAAGATCATTCAAAACCCTGGAAATATTTTCAAACTTACCATTTTATTCCTTGCAAACTGAAAGCATTGACACATAAGGGGAGATTTTTTATAGAAGAAAAATGCCATTTCGTGAGACCAAAAAGAAAAATACGAAACTATATTAATTCAAATTCTAAGCAATCAAAAAAACCATTTGCAAAAAAAATTTTAATTCTTGGATGGTACGGTCAAAATACATTTTTTACATACTTTCACATATTCCAAGAAAATATCTCAAAAACTTATAATATTGGTACTAAATAATACATTAAAACTATTTTAAATTTATAAATCTCTGCAAGCCTGTATCAAAAGAATCAAGATAAGTAATAACAGATTTAATAATAAATTATATGTACCATCACTAGAATCTTGAGTTTCTTCATCCGTAGGAAAATCGTCCCATTCTTTTTCGTCATCAGGATCTTGATCCATCGTCTAAAATAAACAAAAAATTACACTAACAGAACCAAAACCACATACTTTCATAGATAGACATGAAGTAGACTTCAGCGGGAACTCATCCGTCACAGGATGAAGATGAAACATATTTTATTAATTTCTGTGTAGCAATTCAAACTCAACATCATCCATGATAATCTCATTCGCCGGACACAATTGAGAACTGGCTCCGCAATCTTCATAGTTATAGCTAGACCGCATTCAAAATAAAGTGCGCAAAAAATATGAATGTTGTTACGATGCAAAAAATTAACACAAAAGAAGTTTTTCTAGGAACCTTTTTTAAACTAAAAAATATATATTTATTTTTTTTTTTTTTTTTAAAAAAAATATTTGGAATATCATATTTATTAATTCTATCTCTCTGTATATAATTTATATATATAATTTACTTTAATTATATATATAAATTATATACAGTCTCAGGATAGCTATAAAGCATAACACACACTTTGACAATTTTGACACTTGACAGACATTTTGACATTTCTCATAGAAACTGTACTGTACGCTTATTGTATTGTATTACTAATATTACAACCTTATTGTCCTGAGAATAAAAGGGTACTTCCCTTATTCTCATTATCCCTTTGCAACTGGTATCATACAAGTTTGCCTTTGAAAAAACCTAACAAAATTATAATCCGTTTTTGTGAACAAAACCTATCTCCATCGTTCATGCAGTATCTACTCTAACTGATACAAGCAACACGCTAATGTTTAAACTCGTCATTGGCTCGACAGACGCCGTGTAAGATGGCTGTGTATTTTGACTCCGTCACTAGCACAAGTTGATAATTTAATTACTATAAGTTTTTAAATGTGTAGTGTTTTACGTGAATAAAGTATTTTAAGTGTTTACAAATATCTTACAAGTATTGTTGTTTCATTTTATTGAGTCAACTTAATAAAATAATGCTTCAAACTTTGTAAAGCACGATCATAATATTCAAGATTATGTTCATGTCTTGAGATTTTATGTCAGATAATATTTACCTCTATTTTAGGCCATCAAACTTGAGCGTTTGTATTGTCATTTCAGGTGTCTCCATAAATGAAGATAACATACTAGAGATTTTGGAAGACGGCGAAGTGTCCAAAATTGAAGCTTTGTGTGATGACGAAGAAGAATTTATGACTGAAATTTTTGAGAGACTTGCAGAAATAGAGGAACCTGCAGAAACTGAATATGAGCCTACTCCATGCACAGTTATATCAAGACAGGGGAAGTCAAGTCAGAAAACAAGTAAAAAAGAAGCAACCAGTACGGAAGCGCACATGGAAGCGATTTCGAGATAAACCTCATGACTTTCCAGAGCTGCCAAAGAATCCAATACGGACTCTACTTGATTACTTCCGGAACTATTTTGATGACAACTTTTTTGAAGATGCCAGTATTTGTTCAAATATGCACACACTTAGAAAAACTGGCAAAGAACTTAATACAAACCCCACAGAAATGTTAAAAATGATAGGCGTCCACATTATTATGGGATGCACACCATACCCTAGACTGCCAATGTACTGGCATGCTAACATGAAACTTTGAATGATCGTAAGGTAGTAAAAAAATAAGACTCACCCTGTAGGCTTAAAGAATTTTGTTCTCACCATGATGATGGCTTAATCCTTGATTTCACAATTTATTTATCAAGGAGTTAAAACTATTTTTGGAGACTCGCCATCAGGTGTTGGTCCATCCATTATTCTACACTTAGCCAAAATGATCGATATTTTACAACAGTTTCACTGATAAAAATGTTAAACACTCTAAATTTACATAGTACTCGAAGAATTATGCTGAAGAGCTGCAATTAAATTTAAAAGAGACAGAGATATGTTACGAGGAGAGAGCCAGCAGTTTGTTAGTGGAGAATACGTGCTTGCCAAACGGAAACACAGCAAATCGGTTCTGTTGGTATCCAATTGTACTGGCACTGAAAACCAGACATTAGTCAAACAATGTGATAAAGCTTCAAGGTCTTACGTCGATGTTTCTGCCCCAGGTAGTGCAAAATTATAATAGCCACATGGGAGGCGTGAATATTTTAGATCAGCAGATGGAATATTATCGTAAATTCATTAAGATGAAAAAAAGGACCTTGAAGGTGTTGGTACATTTTATAGACCTAGCTTTAGTGAATGCTTGGAGACTCTACAGAAATGATTGCCTCGCAAATAGAAGGGGGGGACCCAAAAGTAACGGGAATTGTGCTGTGGTAGAGAGGAAGAGTAGGGGAACCCATTGTTCGATCGGGTGTCCGTTAGGGTCACTCATCCTGAGTCAATGTGCGAAGTTGTGTCGCTGCGAGTGCATCGGTTCACCCGTGAGAATTTTTTTAGTAAAATGACTTTTTCCATTTCAGCGAAAATGTGATGGCAAAACGAGAGCAACGCTCGGCTGTGAAATTTTGTTTCCTGTTGGGGAAATTGGCCTCAGAAACTATTGTAATGCTTAAGACTGCTTATGGGGATGCTAACTAACTAACTAACTAACTAACTAACCATCACGCCATTTCTCCGCAGGGGTAGGCAGAGAGTATTGAACGCCACACTCTTCTATCGTGGCACACCACTTTTGCTTCGGCCACATTCATACATTTTCTCATACAAGTTCTACGGTTGTTGCGGCTTTTAACGGGGCCATCGTCAAACACTTCTTGTATTGTTGTATGGGGATGCTGCTCCAAGTAAAACCAGAGTCTACAAGTGGTTTTTGCCGCTTTGAAAATTGCTCAAGTCGTTCCAAAATACGTTGTGAAAAATGTAATGTATACTTGTGTTCGAGCTTCTTCTTCTTCTTCATCAGCCTTCGTCTTTCCACTGCTGGATACAGGCCTCTTCCTTATCTTTCCATTCTTCCCTGCTGTTTGCTAATTGTAGCCATTTCTTTCCCCCCACAGCGACTATATCATCGGCCCATCTCTTTTGAGGTCTTCCGATGCCTCTTTTATTCTCCCAAGGTCTCCATTTCAGAACTCTGGGAGGCCATCTTGTAGCATCCTGTCTTGCAACGTGTCCTACCCATTGCCATTTTAGCTTCGCTACACAATCCATGATATCCACTACTCTAGTTCTGCGCATAATTTCGTCATTTTATCTCTTAGGCTTACTCCAAGCATGGATCTCTCCATGGATCGTTGCGCGTTGCATTTGAGCTTTTCTACACTTTTCTTTGTAAGGGCCATAGTCTCCAATCCATACGTCATCACTGGCAGTATGCATGATTCAAAGGCTTTTCTTTTTGGGCTAATTGGGATCTCTTTGTTTTCGAAGATATGTTTGAGTTTGCCAAAAGCAGCCCAGCTCATTACTATTTGTCTTGGCAATTCTGCTGTTTGGTTATCTTTGTTCATTTTTATCGTGCGTCCTAGGTATATATATTCATCTACTATTTCAATATTATGACTGTTCTCTGGACTCAAAATTTTTGTTTTCTTTATATTCATCTTAAGACCAACTTTGCTCGAAGCTTCATGTAGTTCTTTTAACATTATACTTAGTTCTTTGATATTATTACTTACAACTACTATGTCGTCAGCAAATCTTAAGTGACTTAAATATGTGCCATCTATCTTCACACCTTCTTTATCCCAATTCAGGGTCTTAATTACATCTTCTAAGGCTAACATGAATAGTTTAGGCAAGATTGTGTCACCTTGTCAGACACCTTTTTCTATTTCTATTTTTTCAGTTCTAGTGTCGTCGTCAATTTTGTGTGTTTGTGCATGAGGCAAAAATTGTTTTTCAAAATATCATAAGAATAGTTGTCTTTGTAATAACACTTGTCATTTTTATGATTTTATTTTATATTTTAAAAATTATGCACCTCAATAATAAATATTGATTTTTAATTCATAATGTGCATTATTATTTTCGCAATTACACAATTCTTAAAAATTAATTTTATTTCAAATAATTGAGTGTTATTTTATTGTAAGAGGATGAATAAGGCAATTAAAACAAAACATTATCGAAAGCGCACGAACATACGATTGTCAAATTGTTTCTGAACGACACGATTGTGCGGGTACCATTTCCAAAAATGTAGGCTTACAGGATTTTTTTCTATTTTTTCATGGCTAGTGGGATTATAACCAAAAGCTTATGTGGGCTTAACAATTGAAATTCAAAAAAAAACTTCCGCCAGTTGCAAAGGGTTACAACAAGGTTGTTATATGAGTAAGACACAAAAGTTTCTATGAGAAATGTCAAGGCGTCTGTCAAACATCAAAATAACAATGTTATTTAAGGGCGGTCAAGACAGGGTTATTATGTTGTATTGCAATAATGAGAATAGACAGGTACATATGTTTGTTATATTGTACCTCAAAATTCAAGATTAAGCAGTTTTAAATTGTAAATCATCACATTACGACAACATCAAGTGCCTGAACACTGATGAAATATGTTTTTACACCATCACGCCGTTTTCAGAGAGGATAGAGCGCCACATTCTTCTGTCCTGACACACAACTCTCGCCTCATCCACATTCATATGCATACAAGCTCGACGATTGTAGAGGCTCCCGACATGACCCACTTTAAGAAACAGAAAAGATATACTAAAGACGAAGCACAAACCATAAACAAAACAAAATATTGTGCAATGATTTTGTTTTGTTTTATTCATTTTCTGTAATCATTATATTGTCTATGATTCGTATAAACATTTCATATTGTCTATAAATAAAATTCTCAGTTTGTAAATTTTATCTATGATCACTTTATCCTCAGATATTGTGTCAAATGTCAAAATGTATGATGAAATTTTCGAATCTTAAAAGTGTAATATTCTCTTTAATATTTATTTGCAAGTCAATTTTGCTTTATTTTTAAATCAGGACATTCAACTTTATCGAGGATACATACTCTCAGACGGATCTGTTATAAGTGCCATCATCTTGGATTATGCCATGTCCTCCGTGTCATATATTTTTCTTACCATTCTTTCATTATTCTTTCGCTCAACATGCCCAAGCCATCCGGGCGACCCTTTTTTCACTCTATCCACTATGCAAAGATCAGCTTTACATTCTTTCTTAACATCTTCACTCCATAATAAATGGATTTGTTGCACAGGTTGTAATAAGTTGTATATAAATTTATTGCATCGGCTAAACTACAAAATATGGAGACTATGTATGAGAAAGTTGTAGAGATTATAGCTGAATAAAAAAGTTCTTGAGTGCACACACCCCAAATCAATAGGTAACCTCTAATCTAGTCTATCTTTACCTGACAAAGCTGGATACTCTGATATTAATTAGTAAAGATAAAAAAATATATATTACCGTTATAAAAAAGAGCTTGTACAAACCATTTCATTAGTAGAATCTATGAGGGCTTTGAGATCAGACTGGAAGGCAGACAAAGGTTTGGTGCCTTCTGCCTTAATATCCTCAATATTTACACCAAACGTCTCATTGTTATCAGGAACATATTTGTACTGCAACCAGAACATAAATTAACTCATTGTGTTTTTAGTAATAGTATGCAAATTAGTTATTTCCGACCAAAATAAGTTACTTACACTTTTTCTTTCATTTGCATTTGGCCTTCGACCAGTCTTGCCTTCAAAATATTTTAAATCTGCAAATGTTTCTTGGAAGTTCTGTTTATCCAATTTTGATAACTCCTTCATAAAAACTTCAAATCGTTTTAAATTTAAAATACCTCCTTCGTTTATATAACCTGAAAAAAAAAAAATTTAAAATATCATTGAATTTTGCGAGCAAAATTTCCTTTTTTCTTTCCAAAAACTTGACACGTTGAAATTAGATAATTTTTGTATTTTCAATGTTGAATCTTTCGTGTTCGGGTTCCGGCTCGAGCGAGTAATGAACGTTAGTAATGAAGTAACATAAAAAAGGGCAAACTATTTACTGAATGAAATTATTTTCAACGTTTAACTAATGACTCTTTTTAGTAGCTTTACTCCTTTTACCGTCAGCTATTCGCGCGCGGCGCGAAAATCACAATGGCTGCCGTGCCGTTTTGCACACGTAAATCGTTTGACAGTTATTATTTACTTTGTATTTATATTTTTCATATTACGTTAACCGTTTTAATTATTAATTTTATTTACAATTTGCCCTAAAAACATTGCGAAAAAAGTACAATTGATAATAAGATTATTGAAAAAAAATGTAAAGGTATTGACAGAATGGTCAACGACAGCGAGAACTTTCCGTGAGTGGTATCATCCTGAAGAAGACTCCATATTGCGGTCAGACTAAATATCACGAATTATGTATATAGAGTAATTTTACGTTTTCTTAGCCACATGTAAATTTTTGAAAATTAAAGTATTAATTGTTTTTATTTTCATCGAAAGCCCATTTTTCTATACAATTTTCATTTGTTAACTTTTACATTTTCCTCAGTTTTACCCCGATTTTTGCTATCCCTAAGAGAATTGTAAAACCGAGGCTTTACTGTACTGCGTACTACTGTACAAACGTTTTTCACAAAATTAATTGCTTTTTTCATGAGTTTTAAGATTTTCGGCAAATTTCACGATCGCATCGCGATTTTTAATTTTTTTGTTGTACCTCGAATTTCGAATTAACGGGGTTCTGCATAATTCGAAATTTTTTTTTTGGGTCCCTTGAATTTTGAGTTAACAAGGTTCTACTCTATTTGTTTGCCAGGATCTTTAGCAATGCGTAGCATTTTTGCTTTTATGCGCTGCACGCCCTTGATACATACATACACGCTAATACACACCAGAATATGTTATAGTTATAGACACTTTCACTCATGTTATAGTTATAGACACTTTCAAAGTCACATTAAATATTCTAGTGAAGACCGAGCAACTTTTGATATAATAATAACAATCATTTACAGTAAAACCTCGTTAATTTGAAATTCAAGGGACCCAAAACAAATTTTGAATTACGCGGAACCCCGTTAATTCGAAATTTTAAGCACAAAAAAATCGCGATTCGATTGTGAAATTCGCCAAAAATCGTAAAACTCTTGAAAAACCGTTAATTTTATGTTTATCTTTAAAGAAATCACTTTGAAAACACAATATTTATTGTATTAATGCAAAGATCACGACATTTTGACGTTTTTGCTATTCTCATTTGCGAAAAAATCTTTTTTTTTCCATTTCCGTCACGTCTGGATGGATGGCCATATTCAAAAATGTTTAGTTATACTTGAATTTATGGAACGCTTCTTCAATCTTCATACAAGTTAAACTTTTGATTCTGCCTTTTTTCCAGCTCAAACCAACAATGCACTATTATTAATGCACACAATGGTTACTAGAAATACAATTGTTAATAAATACGTGAAAAAATAAGATAAGTCACTAATAACATCTTACAAAGAAAATCAATCATTTTAATAACACAAAAACAGTTATTAGAAAAAAAAATCGAACTAAAGACAAATTTAAAAACAATTTAAAACGCATTTAAGTATGAGGATTAGCGCAAACGCCGCAAACAACTAACCGCACATATCAAGGCAGCCAACTGAAGAAAGCATACACATTGAAGGTGACCCACCATATACCCTGGGCTTTTTTATGCGCCGAATCGTCCATATCGGCCCAACATGTTCGCCGCCTGGTTGGCATTATTTTATGCTAAAGCGTCCTCCCCACCCGGCTTGTCATCCCAGCAGTACAAGAACCAAGACCAGGCGAGTCGGTCGCGCAAAACCTTCAATGTCCCATGTGAAAAAGTCTTTATTTCTTAACTTGTTGTTATTAATTAACAATTATTTCCCAATTTTAGGGATCGTGGCACAATACGTATAGAAAAGGGGCATTCCATAAGGTACCGTGAATTGATTGCGAAATACACCAAGAATTGTAAAACTCATGAAAAAGTCATTAATTTTGTAAAAAATGCCTGTTTTTCATATTTCAAGAAATCATTTTGAAAACGCAATGTTTATTATTCTAATACATACAAGACCGCGACATCTCAAAGTACCCGATATTGACATATTTGTTGTTCTCACTTGCAAAAAAACTCGAAATATTTCTTCAATTTCGTCAAATTTCAAAAAAAATTCAAATTACGTGAACTAAAATGTATTGATTTGCGGCTAAAAAATATTTCGAATTATGAATTACCGGGATTAACTTACTATGAAATTCAAAATTTGGGACTTGCAAGTTTTAAAAATTTCGAATTATGGGGGTTCGAATTAACGGGGTTTTACTGTATTACATACTCATCAACGAGTTTATAATATTACAAGCATTCAAGAAAAAATATTGAAGATACAGCAGACTCCTGATTATCCGAGATGCAGATTATCCAGGATGATTTTCTAAACATTAAAAAAAAATTAATTAATCCTATTTATTTTAATACTAAATATTTCAGTGTTCATAACGGCCAAACATGTGTTTTGAGACGAAAACATCAATTCTCAATCGTATTTGAAAAGTGATCTCTAAAAGCATTTATTTTATTTTTATTATTTAGTTTGTTTTGGTGCTATAGGATAAGTTGGCATTGTCACTTCTTTAAAATAGATTTACATTAGAGTGCGTAATTTATGATGAAAATGTTGCTTGACTATAACTGTTGAGTGCCACAGTTTTTAGTTTATTTGCGCAATCAAAATAAAATATTTTTATAAAGAATTAAAGTTGCAAGGTGATATTATATAACCTTTGGGATAGCTAACATGGTTTAAAAAGAGGCAAGGCACCTGACAAATTGCCATTCAAGATAAAAAAAATAAGCACTGATGAACCAGCTGCATGAGAATTCACCTCTGTTTCAAGCATTCATAGAAATCAAACATCTCATGCCGGGGCAAACTTACGACGTTTGTGACGTAAATGCATGGGTGCGTGATTTTTGGATCAATTCTGTATTGATAAGACAATTTTTCAATGGTTTTGGATAACCATTCATTGTGAATTCAATTACCAGGGATTTTATCTTTCTTTTATTTCTAAGAATTTTAATGTCATCACTTAACAATAGTCTTATCTTAACAAAAATCTCTGTTATAGACGTACCACTATAACTAGGCGTGCGAGGGAGGGCGTCGCTGTCGCGTAACAGAAGTTGCCAGGGTGTAAATTTATAACACAATACAGAATGTCCGGTGACCGGTGTCGTAGCCTTTAACAGAAATTTGGTCGGGCAGCACTAAAGAAACCAAGCCATAATGGCAGCCGCTCTATCTGTCAAACTGTCAGACGGTAATATCGGTCCATTATTTGCTTTTTCAGCTTAGCAAAACTTTAATACTTCATTGGCAATTGTTCTTGCACCATCCCGGACTGTTTAGGATGTTTGGGACATAATAATTCAGTGTATATTGGTAATCAAAATGACACAGCTCGCGCTCAAAGACGAGAATGAACTGAATAACAGGGCGAAGGGTTACCACCGGGTGCGGGTGGGGCGGGTTTTAGTACAAAATTCGCCGCACGCCAAGTTACGTTGGGCAAGCAATAGTTATTGTTATTCATATGTACTAATATCCGATAGTGGGCAATTGTGAAACATTTGTCATAATAAAATATTCTGCATGCGTCCAGCAAACTTGGAATTTCTCATCCAAGTGAGCCGTACGTTTGAAATATTCATGGTTTAAGCCACTCAAAACATCTGTTACTTGTTTCGCTCAAAAAAACAACCAGGTCATTGTTGAGCCAGTTGAGCGGGCCGCCTTGTCCACCGCTACCCCACAGTAGGCCAGTGGGTTAGCAAGGTTCAAGTCAAATCATGATTAATGTAAAGTTAAATTAGAGGAATTAATCTAGAGAAACAACTTACCATCTAATTTTTTAATAACAGTCTTATAGATATCAAACAAAAGAGGAAGTGCATCATTGTGTATGTGTAAGTGCGGTAACGGAGGGATGAAGTCATTTCCAACTAGAAAACCCATCAGAACCCAATCATCCACCACTTTCTCCATATCAAATCCAAAAGCCAAATCATCCTTTAGAGCCAGGAATTCCTGCTCTAAATAATCCCTCAACAAAGACAAATGAAGGAGGAAAAAATTGTTTTCATCTGGAGTGCTAGCTCGCTGCACATTCTTTCCAAACTTCACCTGTAAAAGAAAGCTAGTATTATTAATTCAAATTTTAAAACAATATACAATAACAATTCCAGTAACCTTGGAAAACTCGATTAGGGAAAAAAATACTAATAGAACCCACCCAAACAGTCATTATCAGTCATCAGAAGTGAACAATATTTTTTGTGAGAATTTTATCACCAGGTGTTTTATAAGGATGTCCTTCCAATATACTGATCGACTGTGTATAATACACAAAATGTGTTGGTAATGTGTAGGGTGACCATAGTGTAAAATATTTATTTTTTTAATTGACTGCACTGATTTTGAAAGGTGGGCCGGATTTTATTTAAGGGGTTACAACAACACCCTGGGAGCTTGAAATTTAGGTAGAAATTGATATTATATTTCTAAATAAGTACATGTCCTTCATTTCTGGTTCAATTGAGTTTGGGAGACAGCCTGTTCCTAAAACATGTTATACTTTTTTAAATATGAAATAACAATAGGTACATAATAAATTTGTGAAAATTACGACAAAAACTGAATTCCTAATGTTGATAGTTTGGCTGCCCATTCTATACATTCACGTGTTTGATCCGATCGCAGGATGGCCGGTCACTAATACATTTATGTTATGTGCGGCCTTCGTAGCCCGTGGGCATAACACTGACTTCTCACACCGAGGGTTCCAGGTTCGAATCTCGGTGAGGTCACAATACAGCTTTGTGATTTACTCAAGCTTTGGTGTTTTTGTAAAGTGTCCACACTTCAGTAAATGAGCCTCTTGGCTGGTTAAAAAAAAATTATCAATGTATTCGGAGGGCATCCTTACCGGGCGATTCCACTTACCTCTTCTCTAAGCAAAGAGAAATTGGGTTCGTGTGAACAGAGTCCCAACATAATAAGATCTGCATCCAACCCATAGAGACAATGTCTGGTGTTAGGGTCGTGGTCAGGTTGGGCTTTCAAGAAACGGATGTACTCCATAATTTTGTGTTCACCTTCACCGGGAGTCTGAAATCATAATGCTGATTCTTATTATTTTCATACAATTTAAATAAGTTTGGGTACAATAGAAGATGTCACATCTAAGGGTATGTACTCTATACAATAAAATAAATCTTAATGACTTATTTTATTGATATCGCACCCCTAGAGCAAGACAGCCACAATCCAAAATTTCAAGCTCTGAGCGTTTAAAATTTTCATCTTTTTTATTTCTTTGTCTCAACATTAACTAAAACTTAACTGAACCAAACTGCTCGGATAGTGTATACATAATATATGATTTTTGAATACAGTGAAACTCATTTAAGGCGATCGTCTAGCTCCGATTCTCTCTAAAATCGAGTGGATTATACGTATGTTTGACACGGGGTGAGGAGGATTGTAGTTCCTTGAGTTGCCGCAGCGTTAATGTCTCGAAACCATGATTTCTAAGACGCGGACAGTACGTGAATATTGATGAATATATTAAACACTTTTAATTATTTCATTTTTGTCTTTCTTAAGGGGGTGGTAAGGTTTTTATTTTTTTTTTGCATTCTATTTTTCATTTTTCAAATGAATGCATAACAAGTTAAAATGTATATGTAAGAATATTGTGTCAAAAGTCAATCGGAGCAAAATTGACAAAGTTATGAGCATTTGAGCATTGCTCAGACTGATTTTCTATACCTGCTCGGTTAGCTGAGGGACGCGGTTATCTGATGCGCTATTGTATTCTTTTACGATTTCGGCGCCAACACGGCCGCAGCCACGTCTCTTGATAATCCCTAAATTTATTCCTTCGTAGAAGCGTCTTTTCAGGTAGAGTTGTTTATATTAGAGGCGTGGTATGTATATCATTTGATCGTTGTACGCCATGCCGAGCAGTAACATGGGACACTAAAATTTTTAATCTAATCTAATCTAATTTAATCTGTTTTTGTTCGTGTTCATTGTGTTTTCGAGTATTTTGTACTGTATGTTTAATATTATTAAAAATACCAGAGAAGATCGTAAGAGTAATACGATCTTATCCCGACCGAAAAAAATCGTGCCTCCTAAAAAAGGACAAAGTGGTAGATAAGAAGATAAAGTAGGTAAAGTAGCGCGTCATCGAAAAAAATTAACAATAGTTCTGAAGCCATGAAGCCCATTTATAAGGACAAACTTTTGCAGCGATGTCTTTTTGGAGGTTTTACGCAAAACAATAATGAATCGGCTTATTTGGAAAATCTTTTCAAAGTCAGTGAGCAGCACCTCTACAATTGTTGAAATTGCAGCTAATGTAGCTATATGTACTTTCAATGAGGGTTGTTTTGCTTTGTTGGCCATTATGCAAGAGATGCACATCGATACAGGGCCAAGTTCCCACGAATGGGCGCGATAAGTTTACGAATTGCGAATTAGTAGAGCAAAGGAGCATGCGGTGATAGACAAGGACAAAAAGATGCTCTAGATCTTCTTGATGAAAGCTGTTTGCTGTATGGACCTGGCATCGACGACTCTGCGTAAGTATAAAAGAATTGTTGAGTTATATTTTGAATTTTATAGTGTGCAAAACTTTATGGCTGGTCATCCATTTTTCAAACTGTCGAAAGTGTCGAATTGCGTCAATAGATCATGCTATTTCAATACAAGAGGAAGACATGAACAAACTTCGTATCAGATAAACCTTGCAAGAGTGTATTTAGTTACATATTCCTTGCGAGACAAAAAGGTTGCGAGGAAACAAGACAACCATACGGAGTGCCAATGCTTAAAATATATGAGAACGCAAGTCATGCTCGCGTACTATTATCCGAATTTTAAATGTTTTAAGTCTAGAATTTAAAAAAAGCGTATTTATATTTCTCTAATAATTTGTGTTGTAAAAAAAAACAACAATTTTTCTTATATAACTGTTTTTTAATTTAAAACTTATGTCGCATAAGCACATTTAGATATTATTTTGACTTCCGACTGAAATGTCAAAACAGCTGTGAATTTAATTGAATTCAAATAATTTTTTCTAAAATAAAAAAAAAACTACTACAACAATATGTATTGAATATAAAAATTAACAACCATTTACCTATATTTTAAAAATTATGTCGTAAATTAATATCTTACTTATTTGTGGTTTTTGTGTTTAATTTGCAGAACTCCATATTTATTTTTAACGAAATTTAAAATAAATTAAATTTTAATAATTATTATTAATGAAATTTAAAATGAATTAAATTTAATGAATATTATATTAGTGAAATTTAAAATAAATTAAATTTTAATAAATATTATTATTATGTTCTGCAGGTTAACTATTTTTAAGTGTTACAGCTGTTTCGGCTTGCAAGGCCATTATCAAACAGTGGATATACCATGTACAAACGACTTATTTATAAATTTTTAAGTTACCCCTTCCCCTTTAGAGTAGTTAGATATTTGTGGTGCTATATTAATGTTCGTTTTTTCCCGAGCACTTATCATTAAAGGTGCCTCGGTTTATGTTAATTATTGTGATAATTAATTAATTTTACAGTTTTAGGGAATATCGGTGTTTTGGCATCCAAGTGCTACCAAAAATTGAAAAATCAAAAAAAAAAAAATCCTCACAGGGTTACCTCGAGAAATATCTCTTTTAACATTTATATTTTATTAAATAGTGTAAATAATGTTCAGTTTATTACTTTTATACATATAAGAACAGAGGTTCTATCTAAGTTATCATCCTAAAAAGACTAGTAATTCTGATATAAATAAATAATAACAACCCTTTTGAAAAAAATTACCGAAATATGCATTTGCAGTGAATGTCCAGCCTTAAGAGGCTGCCATACCGCCAATATCCGCATTAGTTTAATAACTTCCCGCTAAAAATAGCGCTAGTGTCGCTCGAACGTATATTACTTGAGCACGAAAGACGATATCGAAAAATAAACAATACTATAAAACGAAATAGAAATGTGCAAACTTTAACGCCTAACCTTTCAACTGCGTAGTGCTACATACGTAACCCTTTCTACATGAACTTAAGTTTTGCAAGTTTGAATTTTGCTGTACGATAATTATTCGATGATCCTTATATTATTAGAGATGTGACAAAGCCGGCCGTAATACAATGGATATTGTTTCTAACTGAGATGTATAATTTCGCGCATAATTTCACTCAAAAGCTATTTTTCTGATTTTTAAGAAAAACATTTTTTTTAGATCTCCATTACATATAACATGATGTTATTATTTTTTCTTTAGCGTTTTGTATGACGTGTGTGAATTTAAACTATATTTTTTATTGTTTTGTAACATTTTGTTTAATATCAATGTTAAATACAGTCGAACTTGGTTATAAGGAACGCGACGGGACCAACTAATTTTGCTCCTTATAGCCGGTACTCCTTATATCCGGGATTCACTTTTTTCACAATTTTTTTTGATTGTGTGATATTATTTTCAAGAGCAGCTAAATAAACATCTTTATCTTTCTAGAGAGATGAAACTGTAGAAGACTATTGTGAAAACTTTTTACAGACTTTTCGACGCCGATAATTTTGACTTTTTCCGAATCTAAAGACACTTTCGTTTGTTAGTGGACATGTTTCCGATAGAACAATTCGCCTTTAATTGATTAGGCTCTTAAATGCTCTAATACAGTTAATTGCATAAAATAAACCATCAGCATAAACATTTTGGAAACCCCCAATAATCGGAGTTATATGACCAGTATTCTCGACCTTCAGTAAACTATTGCTTGTCTGCGCGGCGATTTTCGGACACAAGTTTGTGTACATCATAAAATGAACCCTAATTAAGTGCGAGCCGCTTCAAAAGCAAAGTGAAAAATTTCATTGTTACGAGTACGTATTTGTCTTTTTTTCTGTAACCCAAGCAAATATGTTTGCAGTTTCTAAAATTTTCTCCTTATATCCGGGAATCGCGCTCCTTATAGCCGAGACTGATTGTATGGGAATATGCGCAAATCAAAATGAATTCATGGTTTTCCTCATTACAGCCGGGATCTCCTTATATCCAAGTTCGTTATAACCGAGTTCGACTGTAATTCAAATAAAAACCATTTTAAAAAATTATGTGTGTACTTATGTATGCGCGTTAGAAGTTATACTTAAAAAGTGTAATAAAGACAAAATAATAATAATTATTATTTCGTTGTCTGTCCGTAACTTACTGGAAAGATGACTTTAGATATTTAGAATGTGACAAGCAATCAGCGCTCAACTCATGTTGCGCGGTCATCCAAGAGTTGTTATTAATTACTATAAAGTAACTTAAATAACAATAAAAAACGGAACATATAAACGTAAAACATTATGATTAATAAACATAGTAACAGAAGATATAAAGTTATTATAACATACGGAACATCAAACGGAAGGACAACTATTCGGATATTATGAAACATAACAACGGAATATAAAAACGGAATAGAACAATTCATAAGAACAATATATTTAAAAAACATAATAACGAACATATAAACATATCATAACAAAGGAATTGTTACAAAAGAAATCATAAAGTCTGATTATGAAAACTGGAGAAAAACGATTATTAGAAAAGATTAACAACTGACCATAAAATAAGGAATACAGTGAAACTCGCTTAATAAATTCACTTTTAATAAGTTCTCCCGCTAAATAAGTTTAAATTCTGCGGTCCTGAAAAAGTCCCATACAAATCTGATAATTTTGTTAGGTTTAATAAGTTTCCCGCTTATTTTCGTTTCTCGCCTAAGTAGTGCTAATATTTTTAGATGAACTCAATTTATTTATGGTTTTTGTGTTTAATTTGTAGAACTCCATATTTATTTTTAGCGAAATTTAAAATAAATTAAATTTTAATAAATATTATTATTAAGTTCTACGGGTTAAGTATTTTTATGTGTTACAGCTGTTTCGGCTTGTAAGGCCATTATCAAACAGTGGATATACCACGTACAAACGACTTATTTATACAATTTTAAGTTACCCCTTCCCATTTAGAGTAATTAGATATTTGTGGTGAAGCCCTGTAGTAATGTACGTTTTTTCCCGGGCACTTATCATTAAAGGTGCCTAGGTTAACGTTATGCTTAATTATCAAAATTCCCCGTTTTCTGCAAGTGTTATTTATAAATATTATTTTAATTTATGTCCTTGATTATTGGTTTTTTAAAAATATTTAGAAGTGGAGAGAAGATCATTTTTTGTTGATTATTTAAAAGTTTAATATTTGGATCCTTTTTATATTTATTTATTTCTAGTTGCTCAAGTAAATTCATCCTAAAACCCTTTGTTTCTATATGTAAAGGTTTTGGTTCGTTATCACCTTGCGGGACGTGGTTTTCATTTAATAAATGGGCCGCAAATTTTGACTCTAAATTTTTATTTTTATAGCAGCGCATGTGTTCCGCGAATCTAGTTAAAAAAGACCTTCCCGTTTGTCCTATATATGTGGCATTGCAATCTTTATGATTACATGTTAATTTGTATATGCCACTGTTTTCTAATTTAGGTGTTTTGCTTTTAGAAACCTCAAAAACTCTAAAAGCAAAACACCTAAATTAGAAAACAGTGGCATATACAAATTAACATGTAAACGGGGAATTTTGATAATTAAGCATAACGTTAACCTAGGCACCTTTAATGATAAGTGCCCGGGAAAAAACGTACATTACTACAGGGCTTCACCACAAATATCTAATTACTCTAAATGGGAAGGGGTAACTTAAAATTGCATAAATAAGTCGTTTGTACGTGGTATATCCACTGTTTGATAATGGCCTTACAAGCCGAAACAGCTGTAACACATAAAAATACTTAACCCGTAGAACTTAATAATAATATTTATTAAAATTTAATTTATTTTAAATTTCGCTAAAAAAAAAAAAAAAAAAAATGAACTCAATTTATTCATACAAATAAATCTTCATAATACTTTTCGTTTTCGGAAGATGAAATTTTGTTCAACATTCCTAAAAATAATATTTGGAGAAATGGGCGCAATAAAAATTAAGTGGTTTTGGCAGTGTAACAAAAGTTCTAGGGGCTGAAAAAACCCTGCAGTATTTGAATAGACTAATAAAACAATTAACCCAAATAAATCTCAAAATTCACAAAATGGGCAGCTTACAATAAATAATTCTTGCAGAGCCATAAAAGTACTTTGACAAAAACTCTATTATTTGAAAAGGCAAGACAATAAAACTTAATCCCCAATATAAACAAAGAATGCTTGGCTTTCAAATGTGCTCCTATAATACTAGCAGAGGGCATTAGTGATATTAATTTTTGATTTATTTTCATTCTTAACTATGCAAACATTCTTAATTGACCGAAAAATCCATTTCTGAGAATACACAATTACATTAGCAGGTGCACCTGATAATTTAAAATTCCAGAAGCCCTTTCGGTAGGTACTACTGTAATATTTTGTTTCATTGTCGTCAATATAGATAGATAGAATATCATTCAATAATTATCCTGAAAGTGCTCGCGAAATATTAGATATGAGCTTATACTTGGAGTTAAAACAATGTAACTATATCCCGAATGTTAATAATCGAACATTAGACCTCATTTTTTCTAACTTTGACTCCGTTAAAGTCCTTAAATCAATGGAATGTTTTCAACCTTTGGATGTACTCCACCCACCTCTAGAATTTGAAATTCATGATGTGACCATTGGCAACTTACGATACCCTATATCAGGTTTCGATTTTCATAATACGGACTACACCAAGGTATCTGCATATCTCCATGAACAAAGCTGGTCATTTCTTAAAGATCACACATCTATCGACTCAAAGGTTGATAGATTTAACTCAATAATTACCAATGCAATTACATCCTATGTTTCTAAATCTACAAACAATAATGCTAATAATTATCCTAAATGGTATACAAGGGAATTGATTACATTAGTTTGTAAGAAAAAGCTTGCACATAAATGTTTTAAAGAGTCCAAATCTATAAACAGCTATGCACTTTTTCATGATCTTAGAAAAAATTGCAAAACTTTATCTAAGAAATGTTACAATGAGTACATCGCCAAAACTGAAAGCAATATAAAATCTAATATTAAGAGTTTTTGGAAATATGTTAATTCTAAAAAACAAAATAGTTCTAATCTACCAAACACTATGCACTTTCGCAATGAATCCAGCGACAACATCAACGGCATTGTTAATTTATTTGCAAAATCATTCATGAATGTATATTCAGCTACTGATAATAGCATTCCTGACTCTGAACTCATTGATAGTCTTAACATTTCATCAGTTCGCATCAACCTTGATCAAGTCGTAAAGAAAATTAAATTGTTAGATGTATACAAATCTCCCGGCCCTGACAACATTCCACCTATACTATTAAAACTATGTGTATCCTCAATATCCTATCCACTAGTAGAATTATTTAATCAATCTCTGGAATTGGGCACTTTCCCCGAAGCCTGGAAATTAAGTTATCTTATTCCAGTATTTAAAAAGGGTAATAAGAGTGATGTCTCCAATTATCGTCCTATATGTATTTTATCCACCATACCTAAACTGTTTGAAAGTGTTGTTCTAGAAAATATTTCGAACGATATAAATAAAATAATTGTTCCTAATCAACATGGTTTTACACCTGGCAAATCTACTTTAACGAATCTTTTATTATATCAAAGTTACATTACTAATGCTTTATCGCAGAAACTACAAGTTGACTCTATATACACTGATTTCAGTAAAGCGTTTGATAAGGTGGATCACAACATATTGTTATTCAAACTTAATAAAATAGGTATAAGGGGAAAATTTTTAAATTGGATAAAATCATATATTTGTAATAGAGAACTATTTGTAAAAATAAATTCTTTCTCTTCCTTTAAGTTTAGAGCAACCAGCGGTGTCCCACAAGGTTCTCATCTAGGACCTATCTTGTTTTTATTATTTATTAATGACATTATTACTGTTTTTCATGATGTGAACATTTTAATTTTTGCTGATGACATGAAAGTGTTTAAAGTGATACGAAATATTCAAGATTGCCAAAAGATCCAACTTAATTTGGCCAATCTGAATTACTGGTGCAGTACTAATAAACTCCTTCTAAATATTGACAAATGCCAAATTATACGCTTTCATACAATTAAAAATCCTATCATTTTTAACTACTCGATTAATGCCACTCCCTTGAAAACCGTTACTGAAATTAATGATCTTGGCATTTTATTTGACGAGGAATTATCATTCGTAAACCATATCAATAATATAGCAAACAAGGCTATGAAAACACTTGGCTTTGTTCTGCGCTCTTGTAATTCCTTCACAAATATTCAAACGGTCAAACTCCTTTATTGTTCTCTTGTTAGAAGTCAAATCGAATACAACTCATCTATCTGGTGTCCCTATTACAATGCTCATGTTCATACAATAGAAAGAATTCAACATAAATTTTTACGCTACATAAATTTCCGTCTCCATATCCCAATAGAAAATCTTAACTATACAAACTTATTATATTTTACCGGTTTATTGCCACTATCGGACAGGAGAGTTTTATCCGATCTGATTTTATTATATAAAATTGTAAACTCGCATTACCACAGCCCTGAAATTTTGTCCTTAATAATGTTCCATGTACCCAGTCGAACTACTCGAGTGCCGACGCCTTTTTACTGTGACAATACTAGAACAAATGCTCACTACAACTCGCTAGTACCTAGAATACACAGGTTAGGTAACAATTATACAAACATAGCGGACGTGTTTGGTTCTGGCCTGTCACAGTATAGGGGCGCGATACTGAGAGCGCTTCATTCCGCCATAATGTAAATTATATACACTTTCTTTTTTTTGTTTTTCTCTCTGTTTATATTATTTTTGCAAATAACTGTTATATACCTACATATGTAAAAGCCTATTTAGGCGTAAATGAATGAATAAAAAAAAAATATAAAAAAATAAAAAAAATATTTAACGTCCAAAATATACCGTAATTTAATTAAAATTCACAAGTATTTATATCAATTATACTCTTTATTTTTAATTATTTATTACATAGCCTTGCTTCCTAGGTCTATTTAGCTCATTAAAATCATTCAACATCATTTCAAATGCGTGAAATAACTGCCGATAAATTCAGTAAAACAAAGCCAGCAAAACAAGCCAGCGCCACACTGCGCGGATGTCGGATGTCGCGGTCGCGTCATTTCGTCGAATGTCCGCGCAGTGCGATTGATAAGTGCGTATTATATAATGGAAAAAAAATTAGATACAGTAAAATGGAAGATCTGCGACGGAAGGTCTGCGCAATGTGGCGCTGGCCTCGCGTCGCGTGAAGTCGCGGGACGTACAATCCTAATCCTAATTAAACAAATTAAGTTTAAATTACTCAATTCATAATTCAAGTACTCATATATCGTACAATAATTTTCGCGCGATTGTCGGCATACCCAACTGGCGAGTTACGTGTTTATAGTCGGCTTTGATCAGCGCAAATAATCCTTTAAACTTGTTTGTACTAATTTTTCTTTGATTATTTTTACTCCATGCTATTTTCATTCTTAAAAAATAAATCTGTTTTTGAATTATTTTCATTAAAATGCTGAAATTTAATTGTTTAATTTTTGTAGATATCATTGGGGGCTATTCATTACTTCCGGTTTAGTTTTGATTAGCTTGATTTGATTAGTTTCTTGAGAAATAAAATAAACGACCGACGGTTAGTGTTTATCTATGAATAAACTTGTCTCTTGAACAACAAGATATTTTAAAAATCTATTAAAAAAATTGTAAAACAAAACAGAACGGTTGAATACTGAGAAGTGAAATAATATTTAATAAATAATTTTATGCGGCGATTATTTATGATAATTTTTTGTATAAGTAGTCGCAATCGCAAAATCAAACAACGTCGGTGCAAAATTAATTTGCCTAAACGAAATTCTTCTCATTTTGGTCATATTTCTTCGAGGAAACAATTGGGAATATTAATTACGTAATATCTCCGATTGTTTTCTAATTAAGTTACAAAAAAACGGATCAAATTTAATTTAATGTTAAAAAATATCACGAATATTCTTTGCGCCCGGGAAAATATTAAGGTATTGTGAAATCAAACGTAATTAAAATAAAGAAAATCGTTATTAATCTCAAAAGAATATTATTTAATGTATTATTGTGTTAAGTTGGCCCCTGAATTGGCGGGTTGTTTTGGACTTTGCCCCATTGAGTTTGCTCAAGGCGAAATGTTGAATGTACACCTAAATTATGTAGAAATCATCAAAAGGGATACATTTTTAAAATGAAGTCAAGTAGAATACTATTTACAAACGGTTCTTTTTTATATATGTGCAATCTTTACCAAGCCAGGGGAAGTAGATACAGGTAATTTTCATATTTTTTTTCGTATTCATGAGGTTTATGTTATGGTTTAGGTTTATACACCAAATTATATTTAAATTCTGATTGACTTTTCCTTTAATAATATTATTAGTTTAAGATATGTATTTTTTTTGCAATAGTAATTTAGATAACTTGTATATTTTCTTTTAATATTAAGGTTTGCACATAGGTATTGACACATCTACATAAGTTATTTTATGGTTTTCTTTTAGTATGGTTAATAAGAAAATATTTTTTGACAGTGCTAAAATTTTTATTGTTGTGGTGGTTTTTATTGTTTTCTGACCCTCAGGTAATATTTTACAAATGTATATATTTACCTGCTTAATTTTTTTTAAATAGATGTCCTTAAATGTTCATATTATATAAAGGAAATTTCAATTAAAACACAAAATTAGAAAGTGTAAATAATATATGAAAATAATGAAATCACTGTTAATATGTTCTCACGCCTAATAAGTTTTTATTTGCTGGTCCCTTGAAAAACGTATTAAGAGAGTTTCACTGTATAAAAAACATTCGTGCATGTACTCATGTACGCGGTAGAAGTAATATTTAAAAACTAAAATAAAGACAAATTATATATTAATGATGCTCAAAGTATTGAGTTGTATAAATCTACACTGATCATTATCTATTATTGAATTTTATGAAAAGAATGAAAATTCATATTTACAGAAATGTAACCTCAAATATCTAAATATAATAATTTGGTTGTCTATCCGTAACTTGCTGGAATGACAACTTTATATAATTAGAGTGTGACATGCAATCAGTGCACGGCTCATGATTATTTAAAAAGTATAATAAAAAACGATTAACGGAACATATAAACGAAAACAAAACGATTCATTAAAACAGGGTATTTAACATAATACAACATATTAAGGTTATCAAAGGAAAAAAAAGGATTCATAAGATCGGATTATATGAACTGGGGAAAACGATTCATAAAAAATATCGACAATTGACCACAATAAATAAAAATATATAATGACGGACGACAAAAATGGAGCATATAAACGGTTCCTTAACAGCCGGAGGATAAATTAATAATCGGTGGGACACACTTAAATAAAAAAACTAAAATATTTGAGAATATTTTTCGTCTATAAACAGCGAGCCATCGCAGTTTAATTTGTCTGTTGACGTTGCTTTTTATTTTAAACATAGATTTTAAGTAATTACTAACTTCTTTGTTCTTCTAATTACCAATTTTAGTTTCTCAAAAATGTGTTGAAAATAAACAATTAGTTTTTCTATTATTTCCATATGTTCATTTTTTTCAAAAAATAAGTGGATTTCCATTTAAATATAAAGTTGTGTATTGAAAGATGCACTGGCTATTTTATAAGTCACACAGACCATCGGTCAGGCAATTTGGTGATAATGTCGTTAAAACAAGTGGCGAAATTTATAAAAGCAATTTTTAATATGATTAAGGCGGCACAGCCGATTCATAAACATGCATAGCTGTCAAATTACATCGATAGATCATGTCCTTTCAAGCCGTGCGCGACATGTCATCTGAGCGCAAATCGAGTGAAAATTACACGTTCGTTACATGTTTATGGTACATACGTTGCTAAAACAGTAAGGTTTGATAGAAAGAGATGGTCATATATTCTTTTCTTTCGTCCGCGTCAGGTATCCCCACAGAAGTACCTCACGTATCAAAATATTTACTTATTTAACTTTAGACAAATGATCTTATATTATTTGAGTCGACTTATTATTTTCCGTTAATAATTTAAGAATCATAGTAATAATTCTGAACTCCTTTTTAAATCAATGCATATCGTAATATGACAATACAAAACAATCACGTAGCCCCACGTGCGTACTGCGTATATCAAAATGTATTATTTTATCTATCGACAAATTCCCGGATTTTATTTTCGTCCAATAATTACTTACTGAATAGAATTTAAAAAACATATTAATAATTCTGAAATACTTTTCATGTCATAATGAATACCTTTAATATTAAACAAGAAATAAATATATGGGAGACGCGAATGCGCATGCGCACGGCGCGTACAGTATGTATCTTGATACTTCAAATGATCTGGAACAATTGTTGAATTAGGATAATGCCGAAACTGACATGTGACGCAAGTTCAAAGTTTAAAAAGGATGAAACTGTTCAAAAATCCATATAAAACCTTAATATATGGGAGATATCAATTGCTTTTGAGCGTATTATATAATAATAATTCATATAAATGTCAAATTTGGTGTAAAAGTACAAGGAATAGTGAAATAAATGACGAGGAATATTCGGCTGCATGAAAACGACTGACCCCTGCCGTGGCCAGACGGCATCTAACATGGATTCTGACGTTAACGATGTCGTTTTTCATACTTTAGAATTTTTATTTAAAAATAATAATTAACATGTTTTTTATAAAAAATTTAGCTTTTTAATGGTGAATGAACACTCAAAGTGCGAATATAGATACAATATATCGTTTAAAATCATATTTTTATATGAATAAACAACGTTTGAAAATGACCAAAAAACGTAAATATTTAAGCATGTTTCAAAAATTATATCTTTTTTAATATTGAATATTTCTTAATTTCCTACGTACGGATTCTAGATAATTAAGCAAACTTTATATGTATAAAAAAAACATAGTATGCTTACATACAAATTTTCAACGAACGAATCGTCGCCCGGGAACATTAAAAACGTTTTTTTTTGCCGCGGCCTGTGGATTAATGCTTATATTTTTCTTATTTATTATAAACAATGTTCAGTTTATTACTTTTATATAAGAACAAAGGTTCTATCTAAGTTATCGCCCTAAAAAAATTGCAATCTACCATATAAATTCTGATATAAATGAATAATGAAAACCCACATTTTCGTAAAAAACGCCGAAATATGCATTCGCAGTGAATGTACCGCCTTAAATGTACTTAACCTTAATGTTTTGTCATTTTTTTAATATTTAAATTGTTCCATTATAGAAATAAAATGCCCAGGTACACAACGTAACATGACAGAGATTGGCTTTTAGTATATTCATTCCTTAAAATTGACTTGAAATTTTGACACAATATTCTTGCGATGTTATACATTCATTTAAAAGTTAAAAATAAAATGCAAAAAAAAAAGTTAAAAACCTTACTCCCCCCTTAAGCTGTTCTTTCGGAATGCTATTTGTAAAACCAATTCCTTGCATTAGTAACTTTCGTTTTCTGACATTTGCATTATGTTTACGACGCATTTGAGATATAATTTATATAGAATCGCGAGATAGCAGCCTGCCGGTGTTCACCGACCGGCGTCCGGCCGTCGTCTGAAGGCTATTTTTGTTCCCTTTTTATGGGCTCTGTTATTGAATTATTTAAAATTTTTGGGCATAAGGTATATTTTTTTAAATATGTTTGTATTAATGACAATGAAATTATCTTAATACAAATGTAAAATTTAATCAAAAAATTCAATCCATTTACGGTTTTTTGGATGCTGCAATATAAGAGACGGAATGTGAATTTTTATAGTTTTGTAAACGTTGTATTTAACAACCTACCCAAAAATAATAATATATTTTCCCCCAAACTTTCCGATTGGACTTTTTTTATTCAATTTATTTAAAAAATATATGGTCTTTACGTGGAAATATTTCGAGAAAAAGTGTACCAAAGATAACTCTATTGTTAGAAAGATTAAAAAGGACTTCGGGATTATATTTTATTTGTGATAAAAACAAAGTATTTTTTGACTTTTTTTAAACAAATGCTTTGAGAGTGAATGGACCTTTCGTAATAAAATAATATGGCGCCTTAATGGCAAAGTGTTCATTTCACAATTGATCACTTATTTTGAAAGCATGTTCGTTTATTTAGAAGCGTTTTATAAAAAAAAAAAAAAAAGGACTTTATAACTTATATAAATTATATTTAAAGCTGCCCGCTGAGCCTAGCAGCAGCAATTGACGAGAGCCGAATACAGACACCAATGGTCGCAAAGCGTTAACTACTGGCCGTGAAATGGCCATCATAGCGTAGGAGCTGACATTGTACGAAAGCCAATTCCAAACCACGGCCACAAGCAAGCAATCGGTAATAGCCGATTGCTTAACTCCTTGTATTTATAAACACAAAACACACTTTTCATCCACTTTTTAAAATTAAAAACATTCGATATTAAAACCAGTTACAAATGATTTAAAAAAAAGGCATAATTTTTAATGTGTATAAAGAGCGAGCGCATAATCAATCCAGGGGATAAACAATACAAGTTAAATATTAGAATTTAGTTTACCTCATGACCCGAAAGCACCACCCTGCACTTGGCCCACGCGCTATCAGTAGATATTTTCTGCTTGACAAAGTACCTCAGCTGCTCCTGCAGTCTAGCCATGAACACCGTTCCCGGTGTGATGCAATTACTGTCAAACCGCTTTTCTTCTGGCAACTTCTCTCCATTCTCCCTGGCTTTGTCCTCTTGCTGCTGCATCTCCCTTGCAGTCCTGAATCTAAGTTTGGAAATGAAGAAATAATTAGATTAACAAAAAATTATGAAGAAAATTTGCTGCTTAACCACCAAACCGTAGACGTATTGGATATTATGTTTTGTTTCACTTGATCATATATAATAAAGGCCCTTATATCAAATGGGTTAGCGAGAGAATGATATTCACTTCATTTCGCCAATGATGCGATTTCAGTATTTGTCAAATGTTCACTACGCAGTCATTGTTTTTATACAGTGTTTACGTGAGTAAAAGTTTTGTTTTATTCAACCGAAGGATATGAATAATGTATTTTCACAATTACACCTGTGTGTGCTGCACAGAACAGGCTATTTGTAACATGCGGGAAATAACACAGAATTTTAAAAATCTTCATCGGAAAATGTTACCCGCCGGGTCCTACAGAATAAGTTTCAAAATTTTCGTCTGATCGGTCGAACGGTACTGATTTGCATTGAAAATATATCACGGGGAGGGGAAGGGACAGAATAGGAGGGAGGAAATGTCCTAAAGCATAAGTATATAAAATTTGAGTCGAATTGGACAAACGGTGTAGATTTGTATAGAGAACAGACAGATAGACATTGAGTTTTATAGGTATAGATATTGCGATACGATTGGCTGCACTTCCTCATCGGTTCAAACATTTTATTTAAGCAAAGACGACCGAATGTTATCAAAAAATTTGAATTTGAAAAATGTTATATCTAAATATTTATCAATATTGAAAGGGTAGGTACCTGCGCCTTTTTTAAAAATAATTTGTGAGAATGTGAATGCAATGTTGTGTCAAAAAGAAATTTAGGAGATTTTAAACATTCGAAAATTTACTTTTTTATTTATATAAATTAACAGTAGGTATATGAAAACAAATTAGGTATAAAAAACATCGTAATCAAATGCAACGTTGTGCCAAAATTTGAAAGCAATTGGTGAAGAACTTTCAGAGATTATCGATTTTTTACAAACGAACATCTACATTTTTATTTATATAGATTAAAATAAACAAAGTTGTATTGTTTTTTCTCAATAATTAAGGGGTTACGTGTAGTCAGAGGTGCAAAAAAAGACATTTTCAAAAATTTTTTTTGAATGGTTGTGTAATGTTTTGATTCAATACATAATACCAACGTTTTACACTATATTTTAAGTAACTAAACCGAAAATTTCAAATAAAATTATTAATACTGGACCACGATAGAAGCTCAATTCTTGACCCCTGTTTTGCAAATAGTGCCTCACGCTGACCATCAGTGCTTCTTAGTGGTTTATCTAAATTTAATGAAACAAAAAAAATTAGTAGTCTAAATAGTTTATCTTGTGCTTAGTCAAAGCTTTTTTATTTTTTTCAAATTTAGCAAAATGGCGGTCTTTGAAAGCTTAATTAAGAATTTTGAGGGAAAAAATCACTCATTTATTATTTATAAAAAAAAGGTTTAAGTCAAAAAAAATCCTTCGATTAAGCACAAGTTTTTAATGCCTAAAATATGATGTTTAAATTTCATTTAAATCTGTCGAGTGGTTTTTAAAATATCGTGGTCACCGTTTTTGAAAACGTTATTTCAAGAAAAATGCGTTAAAGTTTTATACATAAATAATTAATACAAATACAATTTAAAAAATTACTTACATAGGGTCGTCTATTTCTGGTACATATAATAGATCTTCTGCCGATGCGTAAGCATCCAAGATGTCAATTTGTTTTTGTCTACGTCTCATTCTGCCTTCCCGAGTGATCTGATTTGCACATTGGTCAGCAATCTTTATGCGCTCTATATCAAGTTTTTCAGCAGAAAGGTGTGCATTAGGCCCAAAATTTAATCCTGTTGCATCGGCAATCATTAATATTCCTAGCATACCTTCATGACGTCTCATTATAATTTTTTGAAAATGATTATAATACACGCACAACTACCTACCGACTGCTCGGTTTCACTGCCACTGAAATACTAGCACTAAACTAAATCTCAGTTGCCTAATGGGTCTTATGTCTAAAAGTAGAAGTATAAAAGAAATTTCGTACATTATTTTTAGAATTCTTCAGGTAAAAACCTTGTTCCGTAGCAGCCGCCCCGTTTGTCAACCCGGCCGGTTCTACTGCCGCGCTGACATGCGGACGGCAGTAGAGGACCCTACAGTTATCGTTGAATATCTTTAAAATTAATAACTGGATCGAATTTATATTTTCACACAATATTTTTGAAACATTTTACTTTAAGAAAATACAAAAAAAAAAAATTTTTTTTGAAAATCCTGATTAGAATGCGATCACTATAAATTGGCTTGCGAGGGAGGGCGTCCCTGTCACGTAACAGAAGTTGTCAGGGTGTAAATTTATTACACAATACATAATGTACAGAATGTCCGGTGACCGGTGTAGTAGCCTTTAACAGAAATTTGGTCGGGCAGCACTAAAGAAACCAAGCCATAATGGCAGCCGCTCTATCTGTCAAACTGTCAGACGGTAATATCGGTCCATTATTTGCTTTTCAGCTTTGCAAAACTTTAATACTTCATTGGCAATTGTTCTTGCACCATCCCGGACTGTTTAGGATGTTTTGGACATAATAATTCAGTGTATATTGGTAATCAAGATGTCACAGCTCCCAAGCAAATACAAAATTTTACTGAATGACAGGGCGAGGGGTTACCGCCGGGTTCGGGCGGGGCGGGTTTTAGTTCCAAATTTGCCGCACGCCAATTTACGTTGGGCAAGCAATACATGTAACCCCTTAATCAGCTTTCAAATTAAAAAAAATCGGCATATATAAAAAAAATCATGATTTTTACCAACCCTGACAAAAAACACAGTCAAATCACAGCAAAAAGATGTCCAAATTACCCGTAAAGTAAAACAAATAATCACGTTAGACGTGCACGTGCAGCTCAACAAATGTTATTACAATTATTTAACAATGTGAACAGTGAACAACTTTTGAAATATGTTTCAATTGTCAAAAACTAAGTTCAAACTAAAAATCTCTATCGGGTACTCTTAAAAAATATCAACATCTATACCAGGTTAAAACCAAAACACCAACGTTATATTTCGCTTGAACTGCAGTTTGCCACAAACGTCACGGAATATTTAAAATGCGAATTACTCCATCGGTTTTATAGGTACACCACTAAGAACTCCGAATATTTATGAATATTGGTTCACAGATGACAGCACCCTTCGGTTTTTGGGAAGAAATCTAATAATATTTATAACTGCAACCGTACCCATACGGTCATACTCTTTCTGGACTAGTTTCATCTCACTGTACACATACGGTCATATTACCGGACAAGTTAATAAGATAATACATAAGTATATCCTACCTCCTACCCCTCTGCTGGTTCATTTTTGCCCTGGGCGCCACTCCATCCACAGCCATAAAGAATACCTTCTTCGGGCCAATAAGTTGAAATAAATAGGCAATGTAGTGGAATATCTCTGCGAAAATCTTCTCTTCAGTTATTCGGAAATGCGCATTGGCATCATCTGGGTGGGAGCACATGTGAATGATGCCATTCATGTCCAGGTAGAGGTTATCGAAATCCGACACCTATTCAAATAAAATAAGTTCAATATTATGTGCAGTCCACACTTTACTCTAAAACAAAATAAGACTGCGCCCATGTGTTGGAGTGTGGAAAATATAATCATTTTTGAATTATTATATTTTCCATTATTGATCCACAACAATATGGATACCAAAAGAAAAATGCACTGATAAATTATTAGAAAAATTCTCGAATTTTATAAATTGCAAACTAAACAATAAAAAAACATGTATTAGTTATGTTTATCGACTATTCCAAGGCTTTTGATACCATTGATCACAAATCTTAAATTGCGACACTTGAAGAAATAGGTATAAGATGTTCTTCATTAGAACTTTTCAAAAATTACTTAACAGAGAGAAACTTTTTAGTTAGAGCAAATGGGAAATCTAGTAAATGCAAATATATTAAAAGTGGCGTACCACAAGGCTCAATACTGGGACCCTATCTATACATCATCTATGTGTCACTAATGTCTGGACTTTTTAGTTATTGTACCCACTTTGTCTTTGCGGACGACACTGCCCTAGTTATGTCTCATGACAATTTACAAGAAGCTGCTAACTGTTACAAAAAGACTTAAATGAACTCTTGAAACGGTCACATGACATGGGACTGATAATCAACGCTAAAAAAACCAAATGCATGCATATAAGAACACCACACGCCCTTTTTAATGTCAAACCTAACATAATTGCGCATGACTTCAACTGCATACACAAAGGTATTGAAAATAAATGTTTATGTAGCATTGTGGAGTATGCGAAAACTCACAAATACCTTGGTCTAATCATAGATGAACACTTCAAATGGGATCAGCAGATACATAAAATTTGTACGAGCCTTAGGGCAATGTCTAGCAGATTTTACAAGATGCAATACATTATCCCAAAGCCTGTTTTAAGAGTGATATGTTTTTCTTTGGTAGAATCAATATTAAGATATGGTATAAGATCTTGGGGCCTTTCCAGCAATTCAAATATTAAGCCGATACAAAATATACAAACTGCTATCGTAAAAAGAATAATAAATCCACAGGTTTTTGAACAAAGACAAAATACTAAAGTAGTCTATTCATCCGTAAATATTTTGCCAATTCTTGGACTAGTTATATTTCTGCTGATAAAAGAAAATCACGAAAATGAAATTTACAAAAAGGCAGAAACACAAAATGCGCTTCAAATGAAATATTAACAATACCAAGAATAACAAACAAATGTGGTCTGAGGACACTTGAATATCGAGTTCCAATGTTCTTGAACAAAATACAAAGTACCTTTCCCTCAGGCCTAAAAACTCCAAAATCAGAAAACGACATAAGTTATTTATGAACTATATTAATATTGAAATGATGTGAAGTGTTTTATTATGATAATGACAATTTATAATTAGTGATGTATATATATATATTTCTTTTTCTCTTTCCTTAATTTTTGCTATATAAATTTTTAATTTGCTATTTTCTTTATTTAATTTGCTCTTTTCTTAATTTACTTAAAATTTTTAACTTTGTACTGAAAATTTCTTTTATGTTGTTTTTTGTACTTAATTGTTTTCATTTTTTATCTCTTATGTTTATATAGTGAATAATATTTTGTAATAGTGAAACTTTCAATTGTAAAAATGAACCTGCAGACAAACGTCTTTTTAGAATTTTTGTGGGACTAGATATTATAAAATGTACAGAAAATAAATAGAAAAAAAAAAAATTATAAAATATCTATAAACATTTTTTTTATATTCATCACTTCTATCCAAGACCACTCTAGGAAATGATATTGGACAGCAGTAGTGATGGGCCGAGTCTTATTTTTTCTAACTCGAGTATCTCGAATTGAAATGTTGGCTGACTCAACTCGAGTTGACTCGGTGTCTATTTGAGAGTTGAGTCTGCCAGATTGGTATGTACGAATGTCATATTACTGTATAGGTACGTCTTACGGATACTCAACTTGATGTCGCAAACTCGTTAGTCAATCAACTCGAGTCAAATAAACTTTTAGAAAAATAATATAAATAAGGAAAGACTAGGATAAATAATAGATTTACGTATTAATAAAGAGATGAGTACTCAACAATATGTTTTTTCTTCAAGTGATTTACTAATGTGGAGGTGTTTTTTTTTTTTTACTCTTCAACAGGCTACGAGGGCCGCCAACGAGGGTTACCTATATCCTTACAATTACAGGCACATCATTTTCATTTGACTGTTGTCATTATTATTTTTGGAAAAAAAACCCATGCAGCGTTCTTATTTTATTCTTTTCAGGTGGCATATTAATTGCAAAACTCATCACTATTACTATATTCACGGAAAATTAAACGCAGGTAATTAATAATTACGCAAATCACGTATAGAGGTCACGGTCACTAGAAAATTAATAAACGAGCCGAGTCGAACGGCGCGCAGCGTTCGCAAGCTGAAGCGGCATTGTTCGAAAGTTCAATTCAACCGAGTTGACGGGACTCAAAAAATGTGCCTCGAGTCAGCGTGTTAACCCGAGTATTGTTGGCTGACTCGAGTCGCAACTCGGTTTAATTCAACTCGGTTTTCGAACGATGCCGATACAGCTCGGGACGGTTCGAATAGCCGTTTGGTCAGCCTCGGCTCTGCTCGGTCTTCAAACAAAGCCACTTCAGCTCAGGACACAGGATGCCTCGAGTCGCCGTTCGGTCGACCGTTCGGCGGTCCGTTCGGCTCGGCTGTCGTTCGGAACACTTCGTCTTCCGCCGTCGAATGGCAAAGTGTTCCGACGAAAGCAGAGCCGAACGGACCGCGTCAAACATTCTCACGTGGCTTGAGACGAGTTGACTCGAGCTGCCGGAAACGCAACTCGAGTCGACTCGCTGATAGTATAACTCGAGTTATTTGAGTAAATTAACTCGAGTCGCCCATTGCTAGACAGCAGAAAAAAATCAAATGATATATCTTATAACATTCTTAGGTTTTCACGGCCACTCAGAATCTTCTGGTTTGTGTCTTCCGGTTAATACCGTGTTATTATGACCTTTCTGGCCAGAAAAGCCATAATAACACGGCACTAATACCCCAGAAGACACAAACCAGAAGATATCTTATAATATTCCCATCACAAATATCCTCATATTATTCAGATTTTAATATATCGTAACATTCTGTCAGGCGAATATTTTATTTCGATACTTCTCCCAAAATGTATGTTTACGAAAAAGTCATGCTTCAATGTACTCTCTCACTACACACGCCTGCTCTACAGTTTAGCTATGAATGGCAGGAAAAACATCCTCAGGAAATCGATTAGCAGTTATAACAACACATAATAATCGATTTATTATACTACAGACAAGCATAGACAAAAATGACATCCATTTTATACTCCTTCGTCAAAAAGTTTACATTTGTTATTTGGCCACTGTGCAGCCATTAATCATAATAATAAATTGCTGGGGGGATCGATATGGTTAAAAGAAAATCTAAATCTTCCCATATAAAACCATGCGAGTCTCAAACAAAATCTTCCGTGGAACATATCGACGTGCCCTACGTAAAGTACTCTATCTGCAAATCTGTTACTTTGGAGGAGAAAGCTTAGATTGTAATTCTTTTTATTAATGAACCTTTTTATCTGAAATTTTAAACTACATATTCCTTAATAAAGCTTTAAAATATGCAATACTAATTTAGAATTTCAAATAAAAATGTTTATTAAAAAATACGATCTAAGCTCTCTCCTGCAAAGTAACATATTTGCAGATAGACTACTTTACGTAGGGGACGTCGATGTAATATGAAAGCAATAGCTCTAATAGCTGCTAGTGATAAAGCCATTTGCGATTAGATTTGGGAAATTTGGGTTTACAACTTTCGGAATGACAGCTCATGGAAATGGGAATATGCTTGCGAAAGACTCGGCTAATAAGTAAGTAAGCAATATGACCACGGAGTTGACATCTGTGATTGGAATCTTCAGGATGATTGCTGTCAAGATTTACGATTGCAACATTTTTGACATTACGTTGAAATACAAATCTTTTACATGTTTCATAAAAACCTGTTCATTATAATTGGAGCAAACAGAATATGAATAAAGAACCATAATTTCATATACGTATCCATAATTTATAAATTACCTGATCAGCTTTTATCAATTCGCTCAAACAGGGGTACCTCTCACTAATGTAACGAAAGAATTTAGGAACACCCATATTGTACTATTTGACTGACAACGATTGGGAGAAATTTAAATAAAATTATATTTTATAAAATATTGCGAACTACTGCGCAAATCTGACAAATTTTACGACGAGGTACAAAACCGCCATTGGACTATTGACATAGAAAATAGAATAAAAGCATAGAAAGAGATATAAAGGGCCCTGTACACTATATTCTCTTTTCTATGCTGTACACACGTATTGGGAGAACCTCAGCCAAGCGCCAATGTAGACCAACGTCGCTCAATGGCGTTCAAACATTGAATTCATTACTATTGCTGTCTGGCGAAGCACTTGAGATGGACGTAATCACGGCCGCGGTAATTAATTTGTTCCAAGCTATAACTAGAAAATATTTAAAATTTCGCTCTGTAATTTTACAAGCGTATTCTCTGATAGTTTATCTATCGATTAAAGCAAAAGGAAAAAGTGTAAAATTTTCAACTTGTTATGTTGCTCTGTTAAGTTGCGGCAAATACGCCTTTGCAACATCAAAAAATTTAATTTTAGATTTTTAACTATCTAAAATCTAATAATCTAAAACATTGCATTTACAGAAATGAAAAAATTGAGTGCATGCGCCTTTTCTATATTAAACCGTCAATAATAGTAACTCTGTATACGATTATATATCCAACTTATCAAACGTAATAGGAAATCCTCTCCCGTCCCACGCATATGCTTAGATTATAATTACCTTTTGAATTCAGTACATATTTTTAAGGCTAAATATGAAAAATATCGTCATATGGTGAGGCAGATACTAGAAACCCGTCCCCCTCCCTGACCACGTGCATTATTTACATCACGAACCCTTTTATGTTTATATTAAAGTTAAATGTGTTTGGAACATTGGACAAATGACCAACACCAACCTATCGATATATTATATTTGGATCTTGAGAAGGCCTTTGATAAAGTCCCGCTAAACAGAGTACTTGTAAAGCTAGATCATATTGTAATCAAGGGAAAACTATACAGATGGATTAAGGCATTTTTAGAACAACGTAAATTTCAAGTCAGAGTTGGTAATAAGGTGTCTGAAAAACGTGATGTGACCAGTGGAGTTCCACAAGGATCCGTGCTGGGTCCCATCCTATTAACCATCTACATAGCTGATTTGTCGTCTGAAATCTCCTCGACAGCAAGCTTTTTCGCAGATGATACCAAACTTTAAGCTAATGCAATCAGTAACAACCACAACCTTCATGAGGACTTGAGCAGATAATGCAATGGACTAGAAAATGGCTTCAACCTTAACACTGACAAGTGCACAGTTATGCATGTTGGTAAAAACAATCCTCAACAGTCTTATAAATTGGGACAAACATAACTAAAATTGGTAAAGAAACAAAAATATCTTGGTATAACAGAATCACATGACCTCAAATGGAATGAGCATTACACATTAACTACAATTACAAAGAAAGCTAATTCAATGTTATACCTCATCAAAAAGTTTTTCCATGAGATAAATACAGTCATGTTTATCCAATTGTACAATTCATACATTAGACCGGTATTGGAGTATGGATTCCAGATATGGAACCCATATATATTTTATTAAGCATATAGACCTCCTTGAGAATGTACAAAGAAGAGCTACCAAATTTGTAAAATGCCTCAAGAATAAATCCTATAAAGAAAGATTGAGGATACTAAAATTGCCAACATTAAAACGGAGACGTGAGCGAAGTGATCTGATTGAGACATACAAAATTCTAACTGACAAGTATAACTGCCCAGAATTGACGAACATACACCACCTTAATACCAATAATCTCAGAGGTCACCAACTGAAACTGAATCGTGCAGCATTTTCGACAATTCCAAGGAAGAACTTCTTATCAAACCGTGTGGTTGATAGCTGGAATAAACTTCCAAGAAACGTCATTGAAGCAACCACAGTAAACACCTTAAAAAAAAGACAAGACAAATTTTTAGAAATAGATCAATGATTATATACATATAAATATATAAAAATATAGTATTCTTTTTATCTTTTCTTTTACCTCTGTTTTAGTAATCTCCATTTTTTCCCTCTTTTCTCTGTTTTTTTTCTCTAGTACTGTTCAATTGATATTTAAATGACAATAAGAAACCTGGGGTATATCAGGCCACAAATAAACAAAATTATGAACAATCGGTTAAATAAAACAGTAAAATTGTTTTATCTGTGTCATCTTTTAACTTTGGGAGACATTTAACGATTTTTTACTGTATTTTGTCTTATCAAGCAATAATGTCACCCTGTTGGACGACCGAATGAATTTTTTTTTTTTTTTTTGTTATATATAGGGTTATTTGAAAAACATTAATAACCTTGCAGAACTATATTACTAGCATCATAAGCAACATAAGACGTTTAATAATTCATTAGATTTGACTTTCATTAAAAATTAAAAAAAATAATTAACCAATCTACCACTACATTGAGTTGTGATAACTCTCTGTACGTACGGAAATATAAGAAAACAGTACGCGCACGGGGAGGGGATGTTTGCCCCGTTTGTACATTTCTGTTACCACTTTAAGTTTAAATTCTTTCTGGGCTTGTAGGTACACTAAATAATCCACAATTCCTTTAAACTTACGTAACTAGGCTTAGGACTGGCTACATTGAAAAATAAAATAAGAATAGATCGTACGTGTGTATCTAAACTGCGTATGTAATTTGAATATAATATTGTAAAATGATCTCTAAAATATACGCTAATTTAATATTGAAAAACCGACTGATAGCTGTAATTCTCCTTTTATTTTTTAATGCAGGCGTATTTAAAAAATGAAATCAGCATATTTACAATAATAAAACAATTCACTAATCATTTAAATTATTTTACAATTTACAAATTATTATTATTACCTCTCAGGTTCAAGTCTCGCGGATGACGGTGAGTATGGCGCATATAGCATTCAAAATAATCACCTGCACTACCAATACAAAGACCACATCTAAAGATCAACTGTTCATTTACTCGCGATAGCACTTCGGGATTCCTTTTAATTTGATCAAACGCCCAAATGATTTTATCGATTAACATGTCACGAATCGTTCTTGCGCGATCAGCATACACCAATGTCTTTACATATCCCTACAAATAAAAGACTAATAGAGCGATATCTGGCGACCTAGGAGGCCTGCCACGTCCTATTCATCGACCCGTATAAATCCTACTCAAAACTTCTCTGACTTGGCGAGCATAGTGTGCCGGCGCCCCATCATGTTGATAGTACATATCACGTAAATCGGCGAGTGGTATATCCTCTTCCAACACAGGTAGCGTTTCGGTGAGAAAACGTTCGTATGTTTCACTATTTAGTCTTTCTAAAAACACAAGGCCCAGTAACGTGTTCACAATTCACAAATTCACAATTCACGAATTCACAATTCCCGCCCACACATTTACGCTAAAGCGGTGTTGAAAATTATGCGGTCTCGGTTCGTGCGGGTTTTCGTAACACCATAAATGTTCGTCCCGAGTGTTAAACAAACCTACTCTGCCAAATGTAGCCTCGTCAGTCCATAAAATCGTAGGCCGTTCAGCTAGTAGCCAGGTACAAAAAGCAACTCTAGTGGGCTTGTCAGGTTCGTTCTTGTGAGTTCGTGGACACGGTAAAGGTGAAATGGATGTTTCCTTTCATTGTGAATAACACTCCACGCGAAGAATTGCGAAACATTGAATCGTTTGGCTGCGTCATTGGTGCTCGGTGGTGGATCAGCTTCGAAGAACTCCACTATTTCATCCTCCTCACGTACTGTGTTCCTTGGTGGACGACCACTATCTCTCATTCTATGCTGGAATTTTCCGTAATCTCGTAATCGCTGTGTGGCAGCTAACATCGTCACAGGGCTCGGGGTGGGAAGATTAGGAAATCGTCTGGCATATTGGCGGCTGGCTTCCGATACATTATTGTCACACCTAGCAAGCATTCGTACCATTTCCGTGTACTCTACATTCGAATAATTGAACGCCATCGTTTACGCACTTAACTAACATACTATCGAAAATAAACCAACAAAAAAACACTACCTGCGCGGGTGCACTGGGGTGCACACAGCGTACGACTGGCGGGCGGAAATAAATATGTAGGTCAAGTTCAACGCAGTCCCGCCCCCACCCCCATCCTCATATTATCAAATAAATATCCTCATATTATTAAAAAAATCTAAGGAATTATTAATTATATATATATATATATATATATATATATATATATATATATACCTATAAAACTCAATGACTGTCTGTGTCTGTCTGTTCTCTATACAAATCCACACCGTTTGTCCGATTCGATTCAAATTTTGCATACTTATGCTTTGGGACCCGGCGGGTAACATAGGCAACATTTCCCTTCTTTTTTCATACCCCTTCCCTTCCCCCTGTCATATTTTCGATGCAAATCTGTACCGTTTGACCGATCGGACTCAAAATTTGGAAATTTATTCTTTAGGACTCAGCAGATAACATAGGCTACATTTCCCCTCTCCTCCTATACCCTTATATGTATGTATATATATATATATGATATACAATATATATATATATATATATTCCGAAACCGAGTTCCACCTGTTTCACCGACAACGGATTTATAAAGAAAAAGCGCATGCACTCATTTTTTTTTATTTCTGTAAATATTGCAGTATTTAAGATTGTTCTTAAGAATTTTAGGCGAAATTGATGATCTAAAATTAAATGTTTTGAAGTTGCAAAGATGTATTTGCCGCAACTTAACAGAGCATCATAACTCTGCTTCACAAGTTGAACATTTTTGATTTTTTTTCTTTTGCTTTAATATGCTAAAATATACTAATTAATTTATATAGTAAAATTTAAAATATTTCTCTAGTTATAGCTTGGGACAAATAAATTGCCCGGCAGTGATTAAGTACATCTCAGGCAGAAATGAGTCATATGCCAATTTGTGAATGCCTGTTGGGCATTGGGCAACGTTGGCCCACCACATTAGCGCTTGGTCGTGATTGGCTCAATGGGTACTGAGGCCATAAGCTTGAATTATGTCACTTTTATATCTATTATCTATGGACTTTTCCTGGGGGAAATTCCATTTCTATGGGCCCCATTCACTTTCTTATTTTAAACGATAACATTTCTCTATTCTGTGGATAACATTTATGTCTATATTCTGTGGGATAACATATTGTCTCTTCTCTAAGCGACATGAGAGCAGAGCCTGCACACTCTATCCATTAAGTTTCGATTCCATTATGTTGGCGTCAATTCTTCGGTGGGATATTTTTTTCTCTAATATGAGGTGGCGCTACTATCGCTCGCAACAGCTACTATCGCTTATCGCTTCTGCGCCCTGCGGGGACCAGTATAATATATTAATCTGATTTTTGTAATGTGAGAGGATATTCGGGGCTTGCTCCACCATTGTCACGGGTCGGCCCGGCATTGCAGTGCAGTATTTTCAAAATACGGTCGAAATATTTATTCAATTAAAATAAATAAAGAAGAACAAATATATAAACAGATAAATAACTTTTCCCCAGAGACGCAAGGTGTCACTGCAAATATCAATTGCCATTGCCATTCTATTTATGTCTTTATTCTGTGCATGAGAGTTGAGAGGTTGAGAGTTGAGAGCGGGCCTGCGCACTCTATCCATACAGTTTCGATTCCATTATGTTGGCATCAATTCTTGCTTGGTTTTTATTATTTTTTTCTAATATGAGATGGCGCCACTATCGCTCGCAACAGCCACACAAAATGGCGCTAAAGCGCTAATATATACTTTCATCAGTTTCGTTTCTGCAAATTCATATACATATTCACGAAAATCCCCCTCGACCACCACCGAGTCACAAAATACCTTCAAGCTCGCAACATCGAGCATCACTCATTCCGATTGCCCGAAGATAAACCACTGAAAGTGGTAATCAGGGGTATACCGGAATCCCTGTCTGCCCAAGATGTGGCAAACGAGCTATCCGTAGATTACCCGGTGATTACCACCCACCGGATGAAGCAGGGCCCTAGCCGCACGGCTCTCCCCCTAATCCTGGTCACACTGACCAGAAACGACGCAGGAAAAAAGATCTTTTCGGATCTCAAAGAGATCCTTCATCTACGTGTTACCGTAGAAAGACTACGAGCACGCGCCCGCCAAGCACAGTGCTTCAGATGCCAAGCTCTGGGACACAGCTCAGCATGCTGCTTTGGCAAGCCCAGATGCGTCAAATGCGCAGGAGATCACGCAACCGTCGAATGCGTGAAGCCCCGTGACACCCCCCCCAAATGCGCTCTCTGTGACGGCCCCCACACGGCCAACTACGGCGGCTGCCCCGCCCGTCCCAAACCCCGCCCCACCCATCCCCGGCGCCCTCGCCAGCCATCGAACCACCGCTCTTACAGCGAGGTAACCCAAAGTCAACAAACCCCCCCCACGCAACCCCCCCCCCTGATGTCCATTAATGCGCAAATACCCGATTCGGCCCAACAATTTCCGGTGCCAAGCTATGCATCCCAACGCGGTAGCAACGCGTCCAGGCACCAAACCGTAACTTTCCCACATCACGGGAGACAACCCCACCACCCCCCCCCACCCCCAAACCAACACCCACCCGCCAAGCAAACTACTCAATCCCCCCGCGCCACGAAGCCCCCCCCCAGCCCCCAGCAGGCTTCTCAACTCTCGTAGACGCGGCCTCAGAACTGAAAGCATTTATGCAGCACGCATCGCAAATGCTACTTCGCATAAATAACCTCCTCTCCCGATATGGCTAGACGAGCCACCTACCGCCCCTCCTCTATCCAAGCAGCGTTTTGGAACGCTAACGGTAAACTTCACGATTACCGAGGTGAACTCGAAGACTTCCTAGCAAAATACAACCTCGACATCCTAATGATCAATGAGACCTGGCTAAAACCCAATCGCAAACTCTACGTCCCAAACTACATCGTTCACAGGACTGACCGAACCCGCAACCACGGAGGAGGTACCGCCATTCTGGTCAAGTACTCCCTTGACCACTGCCTTTCTAACTCCCCCTCCCTAACAAATATCGAGACTACAGCTCTAGTCGTCAACACAATCAATTCCGGGCCAGTAAAATTCATCTCAGCCTACAGCCCCCCCAACAAACGCCTCATCCCCGAGGATTTAAATAAACTCCTAGAAGAGAATATTCCCACCATCATTGCAGGTGACCTCAACGCCAAACACGGCGCCTGGCACAGCCGCCGCGCAAATACCAAAGGCAACCACCTTTACGATTACTCCCTCAAAACCCCAATATCCATAGATGCCCCAGACATTCCCACGCTGTACCCAACAAACGGCTCTCGCCCCGATGTCATCGACATAGCCATCTTCAAAGATATCTCCACCCCCTACACCCTCCAAACAGTAAGTGAGCTCTCCTCAGACCACAACCCCGTTCTACTATCAATTTCAGATAGCCAAACCCCGCTCAACCCAATTAGTCTAACCAAAGACCAGATCTCCTGGAAACTCCTCCCAAGTTGCATTGAAAGCACAATCACCATCCCCACGTCCATCCCTGATTCTCAAGCACTAAACGCAGCCGTTGAAGCATTCACCACCTCCATCCAGCTAGCAACGAAAAATGCCACCACCACCGTCCCAATAGACTCCAAAAGACCCGACCTACCCGAAGAGATCAAAGATCTTATTAGGGAAAAAAACAGAGCCCGCAAGAACTGGCAACGCTACGGCGACCCGTTAGATAAATACCGGGCAAACAGGCTCTCCTATGAGGTAAAAAATGCCCTCAGCTCACTTCGCAACGAAAGATGGCACAACTTCGTCTCGTCCCTAAGCGATGACCCAAGCGCATACTGGAAAGTATCCAAGTCTATGCGCAAACCAAAAAATTACGCCACCCCCCTTCAAGGCCCAAACGGCCCAGTGTACTCTGCTGCAGATAAAGCAGAATTTTCGCAGATAGCTTGGAAAAGCAATTCACCCCAAACCCCGCCAACGACCCCGATATGGTGTCCCGGATCGACGCTCACGTCGAATCTCTCACCTCTCAACCCCCTACAGGCCCCCCCATAACCCCCACTTCTCCAGACGAAGTCAAAAAAATCATCCATTCCCTAAACATTAGGAAAGCCCCTGGCCCGGACGCGATTACTAACAAAATACTAAGAAGCCTCCCCGCAAAAGCTATCTGTGCACTCACAGCCATCTGCAATGCTTCCTTCCGCCTCCAATGCTTCCCCGAACCATTCAAACTTGCAGATGTAATCCTAATACCCAAACCAGGTAAAGACCCCCTCCTGCCCCAAAACCACCGACCGATTAGCCTCCTACCCTGTGCAGGCAAAGTTCTAAAAAAACTAATCCTCAACCGTCTAAAAGTGCAAACCTTCACCAAAAACATAATTCCAGACTTCCAACACGGGTTCAGAGAGAACCACTCCACCGTCCACCAACTTCTGCGCGTGATTGAGCAAATTACTGAAGGGCTCCTCAGGCGTCAATATACCGCAGTCCTGTCCGTCGATGCCTTCGACAGAGTATGGCACAATGGCCTTCTCTATAAGCTCGACCAATTCGGTTTCGACCCCTCCATGATCCAGCTTCTAGCCAGCTATCTCAGCGATCGCCACTTCAGAGTGAAACTCGATGGCCACTTCTCCACACGACGCCCACTTCGTGCAGGAGTCCCCCAGGGTTCACTCCCAGCTCCCCTCCTCTACAACCTCTATTCTAGTGACTGAAATGTTCAATTTTTCAATAAACCCCTGAACGCGGTTGCCGAGAACGTACTTGCTCTCTCATATGTAGAATTTCTTCTACACGATCTAACTGACCAACCACGTTCAGGGTTATCTTACCAGGATTCTAAGCCTCAATGGTTGTGGTCCATTCCCGTTACTTTCTTTCAGATTGGTTGGGGAATTGTATGGAGAAAGCAAAATAAAAAGAACAGGGCCTGTATGGTTTTTACATGAGGTTTAATTACAAAGATGTTATCCAGTCAGTTCAGTACACAGAGAATAGTTCAAAAGGCACAAATTTTACAGTATACTATACAGTTTATAAACATGGTTTCATACGGGACAATGACATACAATAGTAAAAAGGTTTAGGAAAAACACAGCGCCGAATTATCAAGTATGACCCTGGTGGCCACTAAAGTCAAAATGGATACTCCTTTATAACGGAATTTAATCACAGTCGGGTCCAATACAGAATATTAATTTACATATAGTTAAGCTTCCAGAGGTCGGCCCAGTAGAGGCTCATGGGATATAAGAGTAAGTAGGAACAGGGATTGGAACAGACTTTGTGTTTCCTATTTTAAAAGTAACATCACTTGAGTTCGATTAATGTCACTTGGTTATCCCTTTGGTAACTTTTTGTAAATAGTTTGCGAATGTTATAGATTGGCCATAATTGGCTGCTGTAAATTATGTATAGGTATAATCAAACACTTGAAACCTGTAGTTTTTCTTCTGAGTATGGAGTGGATCGACCACCCTTAGTAAGGGTGCCAGCCCTGACCAGCTGTAGGAGTCGGCGGACGGTTGTCCTCCGTCAGCTGATCGATCGGAATGCCCGAACCGGGCGCCCGAAGTTTATGGTGATTTTAAACAAGAAGACGCCAATGACGGTTGAATCTTATGAAGTCCAAAGCACGGTATTTTTATTAAAACTTAAAAGAACAGGCGTTGTTTAATAGGGGACGAAAACGATTGTTTTTATTATACCCCTTGTTGGCGGGGAATGTTCAGGACGCCAATAGTAATGTATTATATTTTTTGCAAAGGGGGCTCAAGGCGCTTGCGAGGAACCTTTTTTTTTAACTTTGGTTTACTTCACCCTGGTTGTTTATAAAAACATAGAGAACGATTATTATAATGTATTTATTGTGAGACCGACATTGTCTCACACGACGAACTAGTTACTATATGCGTTTAAACTAGTTGAACACACTGTTTAACTTTATAACCCGGCGGGAAGTATATTATTAAATCGTTTGAACACACTGTTTAACTTTATAACCCGGCGGGAAGTATATTATTAAATCGTTTGAACACACTGTTTAGCTTTGTAACACGGCGAGAGGTATGT